>JARQOC010000003.1:115644519-115719675 GCA_033576535.1 Allobates femoralis | reverse complement strand
CCCCAACCACATCTCAAATGGGCGGAAGCAAACAATCAGCAATATTGGCGTGGGATTTAAACCGTCTTCGCTGACTGGTCATGGCCGGCTGCGACCAATCAGTGATATTGCCGCAGGATTTAAATGATAATGTACCGTATATACTCGCGTATAAGCCGAGTTTTTCAGCCCAAAAATTGGGCTGAAAAGTACCCCCCTCGGCTTATACGCGAGTCAATACGGCAGCCCCAGTAATCCAGGGCCCCCCAGCCTTGCTCCGGTAACCTGTAAAGTAAAATATACTTATCACTGTCCCGCTGCAGTCCACGCCCGCCCGCTGCTGACACCGCGATCCTCCATCTTCATGCGTCTTCTTCCGGTTTCCTGTGTCAGTCGCAGGCAATGACGTCATTGCCGGCGCCGAACACAGGAAGTCGGAAGAAGACGCATGAAGATGGAGGATCGGGATGTCGGCAGATGCGGGCGCGGACGGCAGCGGGACAGTGATAAGTATATTTTACTTTACAGGTTACCGGAGCAAGGCTGGGGGGGCCTGGATTACTGGGGCTGCTGTATACTACCGCTGGGGCTGCTATATACTACCACTGGGGCTGCTGTATACTACCACTGGGGCTGCTGTATACTACCACTGGGGCTGCTGTATACTACCACTGGGGCTGCTATATACTACCACTGGGGCTGCTATATACTACCACTGGGGCTGCTATATACTACCACTGGGGCTGCTGGGGATGCTATATACTACCACTGGGGCTGCTGGATACTACCACTGGGGCTGCTATATACTACCACTGGGGCTGCTGGGGCTGCTATATACTACCACTGGGGCTGCTGGGGATGCTATATTCTACCACTGGGGCTGCTGGGGATGCTATATACTACCACTGGGGCTGCTGGGGATGCTATATACTACCACTGGGGCTGCTGTATACTACCACTGGGGCTGCTGTATACTACCACTGGGGAGGCCTGTATACCAGTGCTGGGGTCCACCCTTGGCTTATACACGAGTCAATAGGTTTTTCCAGATTTTTGGGGCAAAAGTAGGGGGGTCGGCTTATACACGGGTCGGCTTATACACGAGTATATACGGTATATATTTTATCCCGAAAAACCTGTGTATTCATTGCATTATTGCATTATTCTTAAATCTTCATAAATAAAACTACATACCTATTCTAGAATACCCGATGTGTTAGAATCGGGCCACCATCTTAAATAAAACTATATATGGATTCTAGACTACTCGATATATATATAGCCCTTACTGGGCTGCTTGCTGAGGAGAGAGGACCCTGCCCACGCGGGCTCACAGTCTACATGGCATGGGTGAGGATACACTAGGTGAGGATAGAGGGCCCTGCTTGCGAGGGCTCACATTCTACTAGGGATGGGTGAGGATACAGTAGGAGAGGGTACAGCTGGTTGTGTGGCGGTTCAGTAGACTGAGAATCACTGCAGGTTGTAGACTTGTCGGAAGAGGTGTATCTTCAGGTTCCTTTTGAAGGTTTACATGGTGGATGAGAGACTTATGTGATGGGGCAGAATGTTCCAGAGTATGGGGGAAGCATGGGAGAAATCTTGTATGCGGTTGTAGAAAGAAGAGATAAGAGGGGAGGAGAGGAGATCTTGAGAGGATCGAAGGTTGCGTGTAGGTAAGTACTGGGAGACCATGTCACAGATGTATGGAGTAGACAGGTTATGGATGGCTTTGTATGTCATTAGTTAGGGTTTTGTGTATTAGTGTATGACTGGCATCACCACAAGCATAGGTGCAGGCAGAAAATAATATACATACAGAAATGGTTATCTGCCGCGACACTACTATTTCATGAAAAATGTAAATGAATGAGTGGCACTAGAAACAAGAGGATCAGTGGGTATAATGCATGTGTGTATTGCAGAAACTGCCCTGTGCTAAATATGAAAAACCGGAGATCTTAGTCTCAAAAGTGGCCACTAAAGATTAAGCCTGACATCCACTTACAAGAAGCCTCCACTGCCAGGTCCTGACACTATGCCCTAGTGAGATTGTGAGTGGGTAGTAGTGTCGCGGCAGATAACCATTTCTGTAAGTATATTATTTTCTGCCTGCACCTACGCTTGTGGTGATACCAGTCATACACTAATACATATATTGTTAATTTTTGACTGAGCTCCCACTATATAATTTTTTCCTTTTCTACCCTTCCTTAGTCTGATAGCCACACGTGGACACCATTGTGAGAGCCTAACACACACCTGTTCATTGTTTTTAATTGCATCCGTGGGCATATAAACCCACTCACATCTCACAATCTCACTAGGGCATAGTGTCAGGACCTGGCAGTGGAGGCTCCTTGTAAGTGGATGTCAGGCTTAATCTTTAGTGGCCACTATTGAGACTAAGATCTCTGGTTTTTCATATTTAGCACAGGGCAGTTTCTGCAATACACACATGCATTATACCCACTGATCCTCTTGTTTCTAGTGCCACTCATTCATTTACATTTTTCATGAAATAAACCATTTCTGTATAGTTAGGGTTTTGAAGTGGAGCCTCTGGACAATAGGAAGCCAGTGAAGGGATTAGCATAGAGGAGAGGCTGGGGAATAATGGGGAAACAGGTGGATTAGTCAGGCAGCAGAGTTTAAGATAGATTGGAGTGGTGCAAAAGTGGTAGAGGGGAGGCCAGAGAGTAGGCAGTTGCAATAGTCGAGGCAGGCGATGAGGGCATGCACAAGAGGTTTTACAGTTTCGTGGTCAAGATACGGATCCAGGAAATATTTTTGAGCTGGAGTTGGCAGGTGGTGGCGAGGGCTTGGATATGAGGCTTGAAAGAGAGGGCGGAATCGAGGATCACCCAGAGGAACTGAGCATGCGGAACTGAGGAAAGTGAGCAGCTATTGACTTTGATGGATAGGTCTGGTAGAGGGGTACAGTGAGATGGGGGAGAAGATGATGAATTCTGTTTTGTCCGTGTTTAGTTTTAGAAAGCGAGCAGAAAAGAAAGATGAAATAGCTGACAGACATTATGGGATTTTGGTTAGTAAGGAGGCGATATCAGGTCCAGTGAAGTAGATCTGCAGGTCATCAGCAGTGATATGATACTGAAGACTGTGGGATTCTAGTAGTTGTCCTAGACCGAAGGTGTAGATGGAAAAAAAAAAGAGTAGGGGTCCTAGAACTGACCCTTGGGGAACACCGACAGACAGGGAGCGAGACAAGGAGGTGTTATGGGAGAGGGAGACACAATGTCTGGTCTGTTAGATATGACAAGGTCCAAGATAGGGCCAAGTCTGTGATGCCAAGAGATGAGAGAATCTGTAACAAGAGGGAATGGTCTAGTGTCAAAGGCAGAAGACAGGTATAGGAGGAGGAATTACAGAATGATGCTTGCTTTTGGCAGTTATCTGCATCCAACACGTGTTTCGCCATTGCTTCATTAAAGGGACAGCCCTATGGTCAAATGCATTATGCGGTCTATGGATCAAGTTTACAAGGTTTTGTGGCATGCACTTTATAAAGATGGGCTTATTTTTATATTAAATGTGGTATACCACATAATAGAATATCTCCCATCTCAATAGGTGGTATACTAAACACTGTGGGTGAAGTGTTTACAAGCTACATGTGGCTCTTTTCTCTTGAACGTCTTAGGGCCGCTTCACACTGCGGCGTGATCTGGTCCGGTTCTATCCGGGAGGACCCAGACAGCCGCGGACCGGATCTGCACATAGGACTGGGGGGCTATTATGCCCTCCGGTCCGGTGTGCAGCGCACGCAGTTCCCGCTGCTGACCTGTCAGCGGCTGCAGCTGCGTGCGCTATACACCGGCCCTTAGAGCCTGTACACAGATGTTTCCAGATACCGGCAAAGTGAGTGAGAATCCTGAAATCTCATGCACACATTGCTTAATTTCTCCTTGCAGATTTGGTGCAGATGTTAATTCTTTCAGTGCTTTTGCTGCAGATTTCACTTCTACTAATGAATGGTAAAAATCTGTACCAAAAATGCATGTAAAAAATGCACCAAAAATATGTTTTTGCTGCTGTGTTTTTCCTGCCAACAGATGCAGAAATCTCGGCATTAAATACTGAAGACGTGTGCATATAACACAAAGCGAATTATTTATTTTGGATCATTTATTTCATCAAGCACTATGCAGTTTACCTTCATGAAATATGATGTAGGGTCATTCATCTAAGACCACCTATGAGTGGCATTCATTAAAAATCTCCCCTGACCCATTTCTATTTGCCACAGGATGCTGAAACTCCATATGTCTAATGACAGAAGTCTCTAGGTTATGTGCAACTCTGATCTACTAACAGTCTTTCTTTTCCAGGTGCTGAAGTGGTGTGAGGCGTAATAATGTAACCAGTGGACACAGAGCAGTCATCAAGTTCCTTTAATTGAAAGGGCACACACCAAGGGAGACGTTCGATGAGATAAAAGAGGTTCATGGTGCCGATTCCCCCATCATATGATGTAATCAAGAATTGGCATCATTTCAAATGCGGTCGAACATTGGTGGAAACGGCTCCAATTCCAGGCCGACCCCATTCTGATATTGATAAACATTAGCTTTCAAGTAAAGGAACTTGATGACTGCTCTGTAGTCCACTGAGTCCATTATCTCAGCTCACACCACTTCAGCACCTGTAAAAGAAAGACTAAAATCAGTTCAGAGTTGCAAATTAGCATGTGACCTTTCAGACTTCTATCATTACACATGTGCAGTTTCAGCATCCTGTGATATTGGCCCCTCGTAATACTGAGTCAGCTATATCCATTTTGGTATTGAAACTCAATGTAATAACTTACTCTCGATCATGATTTTTGATGGTTTTGATCCCTCCCCACATTTTAATGGTTTTTATTAATTAGCAAAATAAAAAATGTGAAATTAGATCAGCAATATCTGCAACTCTGGCAGTGGCCAAACGCAAACGGATGAAATGAAGATGAAATATGGAACAGCTCCTGTCCAGAACAATAGGTGCTGCTCGGGTACGTGGTATCACAGTGCAGCTCTATTCTATGACAACATAACTGCTGATTTGTGGTGGTGCCGGACACTCATAGCTCTGATAATGATCATCTATCCCAACAGACAGGTGATCTATGTGTTCTGAGAAAACAATCTCTAACAATTGATGACCTATACTTAAAATCAGTCATCAATAAATCAACTGAAAATCTGAAGACAGAGGACAGAAAAGCGATATATATATATATGGTGGAGCACCGCAGCCCTAACATAACTTCATGGCAGCCTCCGAGTACGGCCCTATGCAAATGGCATCGGTCATTGGGCAATATTACATCCGCTGAATAGTGGACTACTGCCAATCACATACTGGTGAGATCCAAGCGATATGTCACCCGTTGGTAATACCCAGCCAACCCCTTTATTGGGTTCACATACATTTTCTCATCATTGACAACACAGCTCAAAGACATAAATGAGCATGGATTATGGATTACTACTGAGGTAACTTAGAAAAAAAACTGTAAGGGCCCTTTCACTGATGTGCACCGATTCCGGCAGGTGGTGCTGCATCTGCTGCCTGACGGCAAGCCCCATTCATTGTCTATGGGCCTTGCGGTCCGGTGCGGCAAGTGCGGTTACGTCGTATCGGCCAGATCAGACACTTGCGGCCGCGAAAAAAAGCTGCAAGCAGCGATTTTTTTTTTTCGTGGCCACAAGCCCTGGATCTGTCGCATTCGGCGTAAGCGCACTTGCCGCACCGGACTGCAAGCCCCATAGACAATGCATGGGGCTTGCCGGATCTGGGCCGCAAGTCGGCCGTTAGGTGGCAGATCCGGCGCGACCTGCCAGATCGGCCATACATCGGCGAAAACCGCTGATGTGAAAAGAGCCTAATTTGGGTAAGAAACTGGAAACTGAAATGCAGGTAAATGAAGATCTGGCCCCAGGCATTGTGGGCAGACAGAGATCACTACAGAGACTGGTGGCACTAGCTGGGGTGGTAACAAAAACACATTAACTGACCACGTCAATTATTAAAATAACCATCACATTGAAAAAATAAATTCACTTAAAAGCTCTTTCTTTATGAGAATGTGAATCAGAAAGTGTTCAGTACAATGCACAGGGACACACCTTTTCTGGGGAATGTGGTGTTCTGCCGCTTTCCTGCAGGAAGATGTTCCGGGTACTTGATACTAGATTACTGACTCGTTGCAGTTTCTCCATCTCTAATTTATAGTGGTCTCTTTCCTCCTCTAAGGATTTAACAAAGGAATCCAATCGAGACGGGGAACGATCCGTTCTCAGAATCCCATGTTGCGTCCTCATTCGTTCCACCTCAAGCACCAGCTCCCGTTCTGAAAGGAAATGGAAGCTGAACTGTATGTTTAATGCTTTAATGCACAGAGAAAGATCTCAATTATTGATCAAGGGCAACAATTATAGGATGCACAGTGTTAACACACCAGATCTGCCATGAGAGGAAACAACCCCAAAGACCCACCTTTAACCATCTGTGCCTCCAGTTTACTTGAAAGCCGCTGTTTTTCGTTCTCTGCGTGGTTCAGGAGGGACTCTAATTTGCGATTCTCATCCTTTCTGGTCTCCAAACCATCAGCTAGTTTATTCTTTTCAAATTCACAATCGTTTAGATCCTAATAAGAAAAACAAAATTCTGCATATAAACCAAGTTCATTAAACAGGGAGGCCACTACTTTTTATTGATGGACTATCCTTTAAAAAAAAGAGAATTTTGTTTACTTACCGTAAATTCTTTTTTCTTTAATCATCAATGGGAGACCCAGACAATGGGGTTAAGGGCACTGCCCTCCGGAGGCCACACTAGGTACTACAAGTTTGTAGACACCGCCCCCTCCGCTTATAAACCCCTACCGCAGGGAATATCCTCAGTTTGGTCCATAAGCTGCGAGGAGACAAAAAATAACCACACCCGAAACCTCGGGAGAAAAAACCGTGAACAAACGGTCCAACAACCCGGAATAAACTGTTCCAACTGGGAACAAGTCAAATGTGACAACATCCAACGGAACACTGGGTGGGTGCTGGGTCTCCCATTGATGATTAAAGAAAAAAGAATTTACGGTAAGTAAACAAAATTCTCTTTTTTCTGGTCATCATAATGGGAGACCCAGACAATGGGGATGTCCTAAAGCAATACCCCAGGGCGGGAAGAGTTCCTCAAAAGACGGATAACACATGGTCCCCCTTTTTAAAGGTGGGCAACCGCCGCCTGGAGGACCCGCCTGCCCAGACTTGCATCCGCAGAGGCATGGGCATGCACCATATAGTGCTTAGAAAAAGTATGCAGGCTTGACCATGTGGCTGCCTGACACACCTGTAGAGCAGAAGCTCGATGTCGCAAAGCCCAGGAGGCACCGACAGCTCTAGTCGAGTGCGCCTTCAATCCCACCGGGAGAGGCAGACCGGAAGAACGGTAGGCCTCCTGAATGGGCACCTTGATCCATCTGGCCAAGGTAGATTTTGATGCCGTGGACCCCTTACAGCGACCCGCCGTAAGAATAAACAAAGAGTCAGAACTCCGGAAGGAGGCAGTCCTGGACACATAAATGCGTACAGCCCTCACGAGATCCAGAGTGTGAAGGTCGCGCTCAACCCGATGAACGGGAGCGGGACAAAATGATGGAAGCACAATCTCTTGGTTCAGGTGAAAAGTGGACACCACCTTAGGCAAGAATTCTGGCCGTGGGCGTAAGACCACCTTGTCTTGGTGAACCACCAGGAAGGGTGACTTGCACGAAAGTGCAGCCAATTCTGAGACCCTTCTCAGAGACGTAATCGCCACCAAAAAGACCACTTTCTGGGATAGACGAGAGAGGGGAACTTCTCTCAGCGGTTCAAACGGCGGCTTCTGAAGTGCCGCCAGGACCATGTTGAGGTCCCAAGGGTCCAGTGGCCGTCTATATGGCGGAACCACCCGAGACACCCCCTGTAGGAATTGACGGACCTTTGGTAGAAGCGCCAAACGTCTGTCAAACAGCACAGACAGCGCCGACACCTGACCCTTCAGGGAGCTAAGGGATAAGCCCAGCTCCAAACCCGACTGAAGGAAAGCCAACAGCGTCGGAATCGACAAGGGCCAAGGTGACCGTCTACCAGAAGCACACCAGGCGAAAAAGATTTTCCACGTCCTGTGGTATATCTTCCGCGAAACAGGTTTCCTAGCCCGATTCATAGTGTCAACCACTGTAGAGGAGAAACCCCTGGACGTCAGCAGCCAGGCCTCAAGAGCCATGCAGTCAACCTGAGGGCCCTGGAATTGAGGTGGAAGAATGGGCCTTGCGCGAGAAGATCTGCGCGTTCTGGAAGAGCCCACCTGTGTCCGCCTGACAGCTGCCACAGGTCTGGATACCAGGACCTCCTGGGCCAATCTGGAGCCACTAGAATGGCCACCTTGCACTCCGTCCTGATCTTCCACAAAACCTTGGGAATCAGAGCTAGAGGCGGGAACACATACGGCAGATGAAATCTGGACCAACTCAGGATCAGAGCGTCCGCTCCCAGAGACTGAGGATCCCACGACCTCGCCATGTATTGTGGCACCTGATGATTCAGCCGTGAGGCCATCAGATCCACATCCGGAGTGCCCCATCTGCTGCAGACGTCTCGGAAGACATCCGGATGAAGAGACCACTCTCCGGCGTCCATCCCCTGCCGGCTCAGATAGTCGGCCTCCCAGTTTTCGACCCCTGGGATGTGAACTGCGGAAATCAGACAGTTGTTGTCCTCCGTCCAAGATAGGATGCGGTGGACTTCGGCCAGAGCCTGTGCACTCCTGGTTCCTCCCTGATTTATATATGCGACGGCCGTCGCATTGTCGGACTGAACCCGAATGGGTTGTCCTGAGAGGAATCTCTGAAAAGCCAGGAGCGCCAGATAGATCGCCCTGATCTCCAGCACGTTGATCTGCAACGCCGACTCCGACTGAGTCCAGAGGCCTTGGGCCCTGTGGTGTAAGAACACCGCCCCCCAGCCCGTCAGACTGGCGTCGGTGGTCACCACTAACCAAGATGGTTTGATGAAAGACCGGCCCCGAGACAAGTGACGTGGCAGTAGCCACCACTGCAGGGAATCCCTGGTCGGTTGAGAAAGAGTCACCAGCCGATTCAGAGAAATCGTCCTCTTGTCCCATCTGCGGAGAATCTCCAGCTGGAGAGGACGGAGGCGAAATTGTGCGAAAGGCACCGCCTCTATTGCTGCCACCATACGCCCCACCAGCTTCATCAACACCCGTATGGATGACTGTGGTGACAGGAGGACCTGTTGTACTCCGGAATGGATGGCCAACTGTTTGGCTCGTGGCAGAGACACCAGGGCTGAGTCTGTGTGGAAGTCCATGCCCAGATATGTCAGTGACTGGGTCGGAACCAGGGTCGATTTCTGAACATTGAGAAGCCACCCAAAATGTTCCAGAGACTTCATGGTCACCTCCAGGCTCACCCGACACAGGTGTTCCGATGGCGCCCTGACCAGAAGGTCGTCTAGATAGGGGATGACGGCATGTCCCTGCACATGCAGGAGAGCCATCATAGAGGCCATCACTTTTGTGAACACCCACGGAGCCGAGGCCAGACCGAAAGGGAGAGCCACGAACTGGTAGTGTTCGTCCCCCACTGCGAATCTTAACCAGCGTTGATGAGCTGGTGCAATGGGCACGTGAAGGTAAGCGTCCCGGATATCTATGGACGCTAGGAAGTCCCCCTGTGACACAGCCGCTATCACGGAGCGCAGGGATTCCATGCGGAACTTCCGAACCAACACGTGACGGTTGAACAACTTGAGGTCCAGAACCGGGCGAAAAGAGCCGTCCTTCTTTGGGACGATAAAGAGGTTGGAGTAAAAACCCCGGAACCTCTCCCCGGAAGGCACTGGGACCACTACTCCGTCTCTGCGGAGACCCTCCAACACCAGATGAAAAGCCTGAGCCTTTTCTGGAGACGGGACCGATCGATGGAATCGGTGTGCCGGCTGAGACGTCAGCTCTATCCTGTAGCCTCTGGAGACTATATCTCGTACCCACTGATCTTGGACCTGGAGTAGCCATCTGTCCCGAAAAAGAGACAGGCGGCCCCCCACCTGTGGGGAGGCAGGATGAGAGAGCCAGTCATGCGGAAGTGGGTTTGGGGGTGGCAGCCGCTGCCCCCGCCGGCTTCTTCTGGCGACCCTTGGGACGCCACTGAGTAGAGGGCTTGTTCCCTCTGTCCGCACGGGCAGACGATGCTGATGGCTGTGAACTGGACCGAAAGGACCACTGTTTTGGGTTCCTCTTCACGGTATACCATGGCTTAGGTTTATTCTGTGGAATCTTTGACTCCGCAGAATCCTTAATCAGCTTGTCCAGTTCGGTACCAAAAAGCCTGTCGCCAGAGAACGGAAGATTTTGCAAAATCTTCTTAGACGTGGCATCTGAGTCCCAAAGACGCAGCCACAATAACCTGTGGATCGCTATAGCGTTGGCCGAAGCCACAGCAGAGCGATTTGCAGTTTCCAGTACTGCCGTCCTGGCGTAATCCGCATAGGCCCTTGCTCTATCAGTAAGCGCCAGAACTTCTGAACTGGACCCTGCCAGGTCCGCGATACCATCCAAGCAGGAGGTGATCGCCTGCAGAGTCCAGACCGCGGCAAAATTAGGGGCAAATGAAGACCCCACAGCCTCATAAGAAGACTTGGCGAGTTGCTCGACCTGTCTATCTGTCGCATCCTTCAATGAGGAGCTATCAGAGGCAGAGAACAGAGAGCGTGCAGCAATCCTAGTCATGGAAGCGTCCACCTTAGGGGACTGCGACCACTCCTGAAGCACCTCCTCAGGGAAGGGGAAGCGATTGTCCTTGGATTTACGGACATAACGCCGTCCAGGATGAATCCTGGGCGCTCTAACCACCCTTCCAAAGTTAGTGTGGTCCATAAAGGAACCACTTGGTCTAGCCTCCGGCCGCAGCCATTGGTAGACCTCCTTCGGGTGAACGTTCACCTCCTCAGGGGGCGTCACGAGACGCAGAGTCTCGTTGATGGAGGACACCAGATCCTCCACCCCCTCTGGTGGTTCTGACACGGACCCGAGTAATGAACCCCCATCATCCTCATCCCCCTCAGAGAGACCCTCCTCTTCAGAGAGTGTCTGGAGCTCGGGTGAATCCTCACGTCGAGTCCGCTTAAGGGGTCTCACAGTTGAGGCAGGGGACACCCTGGGGTAATGTGAAGGAGCCGCTGGATTTTCCAGTCTCCTGGTCAGTACCTCCAGGGATTGCGACATGGAGGACAGCTGGGATAACATAGATTCATTTATCTTGTTCTGTGTCTCCCATGGCCCTGGGCCCACATGGACCACAGGGTACAGCACCGAAGCTGCTGTCTCAGCAGTATCAGCCCGGGCCTCTGGGCGTCCGCAGTTATTGCAGGACCCCTCCACCAGTGTCCCGTTGCATGTAGCACAGGTAGTGGTGTTACTGGCCGCCTTAGCAGCGTTCTTCCCAGCTGAGGACATTCCCACAGCAGGGGGATAAGCCAATCTTTAAAGAAAAAACCGGTACAACCGGCGGCTTACCGACCGCAGTTATGCGGCGGAGGAAGTGGTGTGTGCGTGTGTGGCCTCCGCGAGTCTTCCGGTCTCCCCTGTAATGAGTGCAGCCGTGCACGTCAAGCAGATCCCAGCCGGGAAGTGAGGGGAAGATGGCCGCCGACAAATCAACTGTGGGCGGAGCCGAAAACACGCGGGAAGCCACACGCACGCCCCTTAATGACGTCACCGCCGGGGCTGCTTCCATCTCCTCAGGCAGCCCCAGTAATGAAGGCGCCGAGGCCCGCAGCGCGGGAAAGTACCGTGACACAAAAAACACAATACTAAGGCTGCAGACAAAGTCTGGAGCCGACAGCCGCAGCCCCTGTGAGACACAGGGCGGTCAGCCAGAGTGGCCCCAGCACGGGGTCCACCGCCAGAACCGCGGACCCGAGGGTTGCGCGCGGTCTGAGTGTCCCAACACATATAGTGCCGACACTACCCCCAGGCACACAGGAGACACACAAGGTGCCTCAGTGCCGGTCCGGTCTGTAAGCACCTTTAGGGAGGCCTCGGACGGGGGTGCAGCACCAGTCCGGTCTGTAAGCACCATTTAGGGAGGCCTCGGACTGGGCTGGCTCCAGTCCGGTCTGTAAGCACCATTTAGGGAGGCCTCGGACGGAGCGGAGCTGTGCAAGGCTCCAGTCTCCCACTTTCCAGAGCCCCCAAACAGGGATGGGAAGGAGTGCGACAGCGTACCGGGAGAACACAAAGTGTCCAGGCTCTAGGCCCTCCGGTACCTCGACCTGCGTGTTCCCTAAGGGTGAGCAGGGAGACTGCCGAAGGTCCCCGACCGGGACCATATTACCTTGTCTTCAGACGCCATCACGTAAGTAGTGAGAATGCAGTGAAGTGCAAGCAAAGCGTGTGATACCTCCGAGCACACTAAGTTAAAAACTGAGGATATTCCCTGCGGTAGGGGTTTATAAGCGGAGGGGGCGGTGTCTACAAACTTGTAGTACCTAGTGTGGCCTCCGGAGGCAGTGCCCTTAACCCCATTGTCTGGGTCTCCCATTATGATGACCAGAAAAAGGCCATCGATATCTGATCAGAGGGGTGCAACACCAAGATGTTCAGATGCTGCCAAATGACAGCAGCTCTGTGGCTGGGTACTGTCAATCCTCCAACTATTCATATGTATAGGTGGCGGGTCAGTACTACCCGGCCACAGACACTATAGTTTTCACACAGCTGCTGTGTTCCGGTGGCACAAAATGACCTAGCTGTCGGGTGTCACACCCTCACCGATCAGATATTGCTGGCCTATTTTAATCATAGGTTATCAATAAAAAGTAGTGGCAAAACTCTTTAAAAGGGCTCTGTCAGGTCATCTTTCAGTATGATACTAATATTACTCTTGAATAGTGCTTGGACAGACCTTTTAACCTTCCTAGCGTTATTCCCGAGCCTGACTCGGGGTTAACATTCACTACCAGAAGCGTTAACCCCGAGTCAGGCTTGGGCTTACCCGCGTTCGCGGCAGATGCGGTGAGAAAACCGCATCTGCCGCACTTGTGCCGCACTTGTGCCGCACTTGCGGCGCTGTTGCGGCCGGTTGCGGTAATCTGCATAGGAACCAACCACCTCTGATGACCCTCATACATTGTTAATATGTTCCCCTGCACCCTAGTAAACCATTAGCAGCACTGTTGTTGTGTGCTAAGTGGCTGCAGTACAAGTGCGATAATGATTTGAGAAACTTACATGCCAGCGTACATGAGGCCGTCTCCCTGTGTGTGATGGGACGTGTGGGCGGTGCTCATCATGTCTGCTCGCCCCCTCCCTTATGCACGCCCCCTCTCAGCCTGCTATAGTGATGTGAGGCTGAACTCGTCATAAAGGGGCGGGGCTAAATCGCGGCATAACGGTAGCCCCGCCCCTTTATGACGCAATCAGCCTCACAGCACTATAGCAGGCTGAGAGGGGGCGTGCATAAGGGAGGGGGCGAGCAGACATGACGAGGACAGCACAACAAGTCCCAGCAACACACAGGGAGACGGCCTCATGTACGCTGGCATGTAAGTTACTCAAATCATTATCGCACTTGTACTGCAGCCACTTAGCACACAACAACAGTGCTGCTAATGGTTTACTAGGGTGCAGGGGCACATATTAACAATGTATGAGGGTCATCAGAGGTGGTTGGTTCCTATGCAGATTACCGCAACCGCGCCGCAACAGCGCCGCAAGTGCGGCACAAGTGCGGCAGCTGTGCGGCAGATGCGGTTTTTTAACCGCATCTACCGCGAACGCGGGTAGCCCGCTTTTAGCAACAATTTCCAGAACTAAACAGACCGCCAGGGAGGTTAAAAACATATAAAATCATTATTGTACACTTTCTACTGTGTTTCCCCGAATATAAGACAGTGTCTTATATTTATTTTACCCCCAAAAGTCCCACCCTGTCTTATATTCGGGGTATGACTTATATTTAAAAAAAAAAAAAAAAATGACAATACCATACAGTATCCCACACAGCCTCTCATGGGGTCACAGCCCCATACAGTATCCCACTGCAGCCTCCCATGGGGTCCCAGCCCCATACAGTATGCCATTGCAGCCCCCAGCACAGTACTGTTAAAACCGCAATTCCGCCGCACAGCCGAGTTGCGGCCGACTTGCGGCACACTTGCGGCAGGTCCCCATACAATGTACGGTACTGTATGGGACACTTGCGGCAAGGTGCGGCAAAGGTGTGGTAACAGCACCTTGCCGCAAGTGACCCATACAGTACCGTACATTGTATGGGGACCTGCCGCAAGTGTGCCGCAAGTCGGCTGTGCGGCGGAATTGCGGTTTTAATGGGCAAGTCGGCAAGGAAACATCCTTACTTTTTAGGGTAATGGCGGCCTCGGGCTATGGATTCCTCCGCGGTGCAGGGCGTTGTCCAGATGCTTCTTCATGCAGGAGCTTCTGGCCAATCAGCACTCGAGCCGCTGAGCCAATCAGCGCTCGAGATACTGGGGAGCCGCTGGCCAATAAGATACTCCTGCCGGCAGCGGTGACGTCAGGCCGGGGCGACAGGCGCACAAGATTAACCCTATGCCCTCGGGGTTACCTGCGGCACCTGAGGGCAGAGGGGAGCCCACGGGGGACAGCAGACCTGCGGCTGCACCTGAGGGCAGCCCATGGAGGACAGCGGGGCCAGCAGGACAGCGGGGACACAGGTAAAAATGCAGTGGGCAAAAATGGCACTTTAGCGGTACCCTGTCTTATTTTCCCGAAAATAAGTCACCCTGTCTTATATTCGGGGTATGACTTATATTGGAAAATTCTGCGCCAGCCCTGCCCTGACTTATATTCGGGGGTGACTTATTTTCGGGGAAACAGGGTAGTTTCCATGCTATAAGCATTTTCACACCCTGCAGGGAGCTGGCATATTAGTTCTCTCCATTATAGTAACAGCTGAATAGTCCGACTGTATAAGTTATTTAAATATCAACACCCATCCAAGCTGGTGTTCTGTCCCTCCCTCTGTGCTGGGAGGAGGGAGATGTTTTGTCCTGTACTGTATGCTATCTGTAAGATTTCTATTATATGAAAAGTTGTTTTTCCTGCATATATGTAATGTGTGTATCTGCTGAAGAAATGATCAAATGTTCTTATAATCACATAGACATATCGCAGACTGCACACACTACACACATGCCTCAGATGCACACAATGAAGATCTCTAAGAGGACACACACCTCCTAACCACTCCTTTTTGCTCTGTAATGAGTCACCCAGCAGACAGATCAGAGAGGAGGGAAGGGCAGTGTAATGATGCATGAATGATTCCTTGGGGAGTGGGCAGCAGAGAAATCACTGTGATTGACAAAGGGAATTAATCTTTCATTTTAAAGTTTACAGAGAATAGGAGGGAAGCATAAATAATAGAAATACATGAATAGAGACAGCTTAGAGAAAGGAATTAGAAAATGATAGTTACATATGAATTTTTGACTTGATGGATTTCCTTTAACTGGAAGACACTAAAGGAAAAACAAGCACAACAGGGTCTTATCTGCAATAAAATCAGTAATAATGAATTGCTGAGTGCTCAACTGGCAGAGGTTGTGTACCCACAACCATAGAAATAGGGCTCAAAGATGTGGCTACTGCAGCCCCTTGGATCGCAGAAATAGTTAACAGGAGATGAAGGGATAAAGTCTGTGCTGCCGATGGACAAGATGGACCGGATGTGAAGAAGACAAGCCAGGTAAGTATACTCTCAGTAGTTTATTAGGAGTAGGAGTTTGAAAGTATAAACTTCTTCAGGACAGAAGAAGAGTTATTGTAGCTTTTGCCCTGAAGAAAATAAAAGTTTATACTTTGAAACGCCTACTCCTAATACACTACTTACAATATACTTACCTGGCTTGTCTTCTTCACATCTAGTACATCTTGTCCATTGCCAGCACAGATTTTAACCCTTCATCGCCTGTTATCCAACCTCCTTAAATTGAGGAAAGCTTAATATCTAAGAAACCACAAAAATGCAAATACCGTAACTATTAAATAAAGATATTTTATTCAAGTGTGTGCTGCTCTGTTTCATATGTGACCTGAAGGGCTGCAACAATAAGTCCAGCCTACATACAAGTCATTACTGATCACACATACATTCTGGATATAAACCAAATTTACAAGAAAAAGTGAAACAAACATTTACATGGAGCCTATATGAACACTGAAACTATTGACTGATTTTACAGGGCTGTATTAGATGAAAATAGTCTGCATTTTGTCATTTTTAACATGTTTATGGTAAAGTGTAAGGATTTGGCCTAAAACCAATGAACTAGGTATTGAGGATAAAATCCAGAAATCAGAGTCATATTGAAATTCCTCAGACCTGGTTCTAGAAAGGATGGAGTTTTACAGAGTAAAATGCTAAAAAATATCAGTGTCGCCAACTGAGACTAAAGAAAGACGAAACAGGAGATATAAAGCAGATCTTAGGTAACCCGACATAGAAGTAGAAACAGCAACGCAACAAGAAAAACTGCGGTCAGAGGTGAAGCAAAATATAGCGGTGTCCTTTGAGAGAGACCAAGAGTGAGGGTCATATAGACTGTGAGCCCTCATGGACAGGGTCCCTGCCCCTCCTGTACCTGTACGTCCTGATCGACTAGATTTAGTGTACTTGTTCTTGTCTCCCTCATCCTCATGTAAAGCGCCATGGAACCTAATGGCGCTATATAAATAAATAAATAATAATAATAATATGTCATATACTGTGTCCAATATAGCAGACCTATGTAGAAGACTGATTGATGGACATTATTCTAAATCTGGATAGTGTTGTTTCAGTGGAGAGTACAATGCATTACTGGAGGTGCAGGGACAGGTATAAATGGTCTGGGGGCTGATGTTTAGGGGTCAGGTTCCCTTTAAAACAAAGTCTAAAAAGTTACCAAAGGACAAACAGACAATTAGACAAAACAATGATTACCACAATAATCCAAATAAATAATATAAGCACGACTCTCCATCAGGGTACAACCCTACCGACCAATGGAGGATTTTCACCCTAAATGAGTGATGCCCCCATTCCACTACGGCTGGCCCTGAACAGGTCCCTAGCCAAACAAGAGAAAGCTAAGTGGTGCATAAATCATCAACACGCCTCATCAATATCATCCAGAAATACTCAATAATACAGGGTGGGCCATTTATATGGATACACCCAAATAAAGTTGGATCAATATTGGCTGATTTCAAAATGGCCACCATGGTCACCACCCATCTGAAAAGGTTTTCCCCCTCCCATATACTAATGTCTTGGTCTGAAGTGATATTTTAAGTGAGATCTTTTAAAGTGTACAGCAGAAATATTCCAGAATGTAATCCATGAATATATTCTGCCATGCCTTGATCTGACAATCCATCTTTTTCATCTGCAGGTACGTGGCGTTATTCCTGTGTATGATATTGCGTTCCTACTGAATGTATATGTCATATCTGTATTTCTCTTGCATTGGTATGTGGTGATATTCCTGTGTATGATATTCCATTCCTACTGAATGTATATGTCATATCTATATCTCTAAAAAGAAGAAAGGCGGCACCCGTAGAAGCGACATAAGTCGCGAAACGGCGTCGTAGTCCGTCCAATGGCCCTTCGTGCCCCCTCCCTGCACCCTGTTTTTCCATGAACTTCTGGAATAAAGAATTATCCCGTCTACTCCGGTGAGTGCCGCCCTTTCTTCTTTTTATTGCTATTGAAATGCTGGTGCTTTGGCTGTGCACCGCCGCCTGAGAGCACTCCAATACTGGAAGACTGTCCAGGACCTGACTGTGGTAACGTCTAGTGCCCCGTTTGCTTCTCCTTACATTGATATCTATATCTCTGTTGCATTGCTTTATCTTCCCTTCTTGTCTTTTCACATTTGTCTGCTTTGAAGCAGTCCAAATGTTCCTTGTAACTTCAATCTGCTAATTACCCCTGCTGTGTGGTGTCTTACTTCTCCCTCCTCCCCTCTGCCCACACCTGGACTAATTTTTGGCCATTTCAATGATATAAGTATAGAGAGGCAGGTCTGAAAGACCTTAGTCTGAAGTTATAACATTTTAAGTGTACAGCAGAAATAGTACAGAAATTGGACAGAAGGTGAGAGATACCACTTTCTTCTAATTATACCTGTTTTCCTTCTCTCGCTATGCTCAAATTTTCACTCAGTTTTTGCTCCACTTATCCTCACTTTCCTTCGCTACCCCCAAACCCCTGCACCCTCTAACCAGATAACTATCTACCCCTCTCTCTTAACCCCCCACCTCACCTCATCCAGACCTACTCCTTAACCTCAGACCTCTCCTACTGGAATATAAATCAAGCCGCCCACTCTCCTCCTCCCACCTGCTTTCCCTTTCTCTACTACTTCTCACTGCTGGCGACATATCTCCCAATCCTGGTTCCCTCCCCCCCCCCCACCCCATACGTCCCACCTATCTTCAACTCCACCAAAGTAAGATAAACTACCGCAATCCTTCACATGTAAAACCTGTGCCTCTGACCCTGCTTCCTCTCTCTGGAGCACTTTGGAATGCCAGTATTTGCAAAAAGCTCCACATGATCCATGAGCTTTTTACTTCCCAGAACCTCTCATTCTTGGGCCTCACTGAGACCTGCTGACAGCCTCTGACACGGCCTCCCCTGCTGCACTGAGCAATGGCGGCCTCCACTTTACCCTCACTCCTTGCCCTGGCAACAGACATGGAGCAAGAGTAGGCTTCCTCCTCTCTGCAAACTGCTCCTTCAACCCAATCCAACCCCCACCCTCTCTTATCCACCCTTCTTTCGAAGTTCACTCTGTCCGTATCTACTCTCCCTCCAATCTTCAAATGGCCGTCATATACCGACCTCCGGGCTCTACCACTACCTTCATTGACCAATTCGCCATCTGGCTTCTTCACTTTCTCTCTGCTGACATTTCCACCATCATGATGGGTGACTTTAATATCGCTAATGACACCCGCAAGCCAGCGGCTTCCAAACGCCTTTCCCTTGCCTCATCCTTTGGACTTACTCAGTCGTCCTCCACAGCCACCCACACAGACGGACACACACTTGACCTAATCTTCACCTGCCTCTGTTCCCTATCTAATCTCATAACCTCCTCCTTCTCCCTATCTGACCACCATCTACTCACCTTCTCATCCTTGTCCTCCTCACCGGTCCCCCATATCCAGCCGCTAGCTCATCCTCACAGAAATCTTGCACAACTAAACATTCACAAATATTCAGTCTCTTCTACCTCTGTCCTCTATATCTTCGCTCCATGACACAGACAGTGCCACTGCTTTCTACAACGCCACCCTTGCATCAGCCATAGACTCAGTCGCCCCTCTCGTTCGTCGCAAGAGGGGACGAATCAATAGGCAACCCTGGCACAACAATCTCACCAAAAAACTTTGACAAGTGTCCAGGGCTGCGGAGCAGCGTTGGAAGAAAACGCGCCTGCCAGACGACTTCACAACTTTCAAACAAGCTACACTTGGCTTCAAATCAGCCCTCACCTCTGCTAAACATACCTACTTCACAAACCTTATATCTTCCTTGTCCTACAACCCCAAATAACTGTTCAGCACTTTTAACTCTCTCCTCCACCCACCGCTTCACCCTCCAACCTCCCTCATCTTTGCTGAGGACTTCGCCACATACTTCAAATATAAGATTGACCAAACAAGGCAAACCTTTATTGATCCACCACCCCAACCACTCCATATACCAGATATATGCCCTTCACTCATAATCACCACTTTCAACATCACTGTAGGAGAGCTTACTCGTCTCCTATCTAAATCACACCTCACCATCTGTGCACTTGACCTCATCCCTTCCCACCTCCTCCCCAACCTCACTAACACGCTCATCCCAGCCCTAACCCACCTCTTCAATCTATCACTATCTTCTGCGACCTTCCCCTCGGCTTTCAAACAAGCCACCATCACGCCCATCCTCAAAAAGCCAAAACTTGACCTGACTACTCAGACTAGCTACCGCCCCATATCGCTGCTCCCGTTTGCTTCCAAACTCCTTGAGCAACACGTCCATGTTCAACTTTCCTCCCACCTCTCATCTAAATCTCTCTTTGACAATCTACAAACTGGTTTCCGGCCCCACCACTCCACTGAAACTGCCCTAACTAAAACTACCAATGACTTACTCACAGCCAAAGCCAACAGACAATTCTCCATTCTCCTCGTTCTCGGCCTGTCCTCTACCTTCGACACAGTCGACCACTCCCTCCTACTTCAGATTCTTTCTTCCCTTGGCGTCAAAGACCTTGCCCTGTCCTGGGTTGCCTCATACCTTTCCAACTGCGCATTTAGCGTTTCCCACTCCCACACTACCTCCTCATCCCGTCCTCTCTCTGTTGGAGTCCCACAAGGCTCTGTCCTGGGTCCCCTACTTTTCTCCATCTATACCCTTGGCCTAGGACAACTCATACAGACCCATGGCTTCCAGTACCACCTGTACGCTGACGACACTGAGATCTACCTCTCTGGCTCAGATGTCAACTCTCTGCTGTCCAGAATCTCGGAGTGTCTATCAGCCATATCCTCCTTCTCCTCTCACTACCTAAAACTCAACGTAGACAAAACCAAACTCATCATCTTTCCTCGATCCCATCTTTAATCTTCACTACCTGATCTATTATAGTAAATGGCATCATGCTCTCTCCCACGCCTCAAATTCGATGCCTTGGAGTAACTCTTGACTCTGCCCTGTCCTTCAAACCACACATCCAAACTTTCGCCACCTCCAACTCAAGAATATTTCCAGAATCCGTCTTTTCCTCAGCCCTCAATCTGCTAAAATTCTTGTACATGCCCTCATCATCTCCGGCCTTGACTACTGCAACATTCTCCTCTGCGGCCTCCCTGCTAACACTCTTGCACCTCTCCAGTCCTCAACTCTGCTGCCCGACTAATCCACCTCTCTCCACGCTACTCCCCTTTATCTCCCCCTCTGCAAATCCCTCCACTGGCTCGCAATTCGCCAACAAATCCGATTCAAGCTACTAACACTGACCTACAAAGCCATCCATAAACTGTCTCCTCCCTTTATCTCTAAACTAATCTCACACTATCTTCCCTCACATAATCTTTGATCCTCCTCTCCTCCACACTTATCCATTCCTCACACAACCGCCTCCAAGATTTCTACCGAATATCCCCCATCCTCTGGAACTCTGCGCCCCAACACGTCCGATTATCCACCACGCTCAAATCTTTCAGAAGGAACTTGAAAACCTCTCTCTTCAAGAAAGCTTACAGCCAGCAATGACCGAGCCGCCGCCCCACTGCCACTGGAGCTGCCGCCTCTCCACCACCAGATCTGCTGCACTCCTGACCTACTGTTTCCTCCCCATTGCTTTGTAGAATATACAGTAAGCCCGCAAGTGCAGGGTCCTCTCCCCTCTGTACCAGTCTGTCATTGTTAATTTGTTTACTGAAAACCATACCTATAATTTTGTATGTAACCCCTTCTTATGTACAGCACCACGGAACTCATGGTGCTATATAAATAAATAATAATAATGTGCCACAAACAGAAAGTTGATATCACCAACCATTCCCATTTTATTTAGGTGTTTCCATATAAATGACCCACCTTATAAATGGCCCACCCTGTATATGACACACTTATCTTTCCAAAGTATGTAGTAAAGAAAGGTGTCGGATAAAATTAACCTGATTAAGATAATAGACAACACAAAGAATGGCCCTTATGATTTGAGATAACAGGCTACAGCGGTGAACAATCAGACTCAGACAAGGTTGTCCACAACATATACAGGAGCATCTCAATGAATTAGAAAATCATCAAAAAGTTAATTTATTTCAGTAATTCAATAAATAAAGTGAAACACATGTTAAATAGAGTCATTACAGAGTGATCCATTTCAATTGTTAATTATGTAAATGTTGATTATGGCTTACAGTCAATGAAAACCCAGAGGTTATCTTAGAAAATTTAAAGTAGGGAGGATGAAGGGTTAAAAAATCGTGCTGACATATTCCATGAGACATCAAAGGGTGAATATAATAGCGGTTTATTAGTCAACGCGTTTCAGGGTTCCCTGGCCCCTTCCTCAGGACAAAGCAATATCATATTGCTATGTAGCGTTTCTCGGAAACCTGAAATGCATTGACTAAAAATCAATATCATATTCACTCTTTAAATGTCTCTTGGAATACGGCAGCTCAGTTTTTATCCCTTTATCCTTCCTACTTTAATTTTCTGAGATAATGACCTTTGGGTTTTCATTGGTTGTAAGTCTTAATCATCAACATTTACAAAAAATAGATCACTCTGTAATGACTCTGTATAATATATGTGCTTCACTTTATATGTTGAATTACTGAAATAAATTAACTTTTGGATCATATTCTAATTCGTTGAGATAAACATGTAAGTTTACAAAACATGCTGTAGACTCAAATAGACACTGGCTGCATCCGCAGGGAAATCAAAAAGTAGGAAAGATCACATGTCCCTCTGTGTGGGTCAGTGGATCATCTGGTATGAGTGTGATCTATTATTTTAATCAGGTTCATTTTACCCGACACCTGGGTTGGAACTAAGCATCTTACTCATGCACTATTAGGACTTAAATGGATCTCTTTCTCACTTTAATATATCCTTTCATACTAGAACTGTCAGTAGTGAAAATGAAACAGAAAGCAATTTGTCCAGCCCTCAGTGACAGATAACCTGCTGCTGTGTACTCCTTTCTCCTGAGGAACCCCAAGACAATCAAATGGAGGGAAGCCCGTCAAGCAATGGAGACTTCTTTTCTCCTTCGCCTCATTGGAGGGTCACAGGAGCTGACACTCCACGTTCCCGTCTGTTGGTGGTTGTGGGAAAGCGTGCCCTTAAGGGAGCCGTCACCCAACTAGGATCTTCATCTGTATCCAGAAAAATTCCGTAAAAATGAAAAATAAAGAGTAAAAAAGGATGTGGGTCTGTAGACAGCATCTGCCTCCTACAAGACACTAAGCTGAAACTGGTTCAGCCTGGCCCAGCCAGAGGGTGTATACTGCAGGGGAGGAGTTAATCTGTTTTTTATATTCACTTAGTGTCAGCCTCCTAGAGATAGCAGCATAACACCCATGTTCCTGTGTCCCCCAATGATGGCTCAGAGAAAAGGATTTTTCGGTAAGTACAAACAAAAATACCCTTTTAACCGTGTCCTTGATTGACCGCAAATCCTCAGATTCACCAATCAACATAGAGATTGCTCTTTCACATATACTTTGGAAGGATAAGTGTGTCATTGTGTCAAGGTAGAAAATACACTTTTCCACTATATTTATATTTTCTTTATATACTTTTATATTATATATTTTTACTAATGCTCTAGATGAGAAACAATAAGTTTTTCCCTTAATCTAGTATCCAATAGATATATCTGTCTGCTGAAAAGAAGATACTGTTGTGTTGAGATGGATGAGAACTAAGAAGATAAGCTGTCCCTGGATGCCTGT
Source organism: Allobates femoralis (assembly GCA_033576535.1). NCBI lineage: Eukaryota > Metazoa > Chordata > Amphibia > Anura > Aromobatidae > Allobates > Allobates femoralis. The sequence goes on along the minus strand of JARQOC010000003.1, from coordinate 115,696,125 downwards.
GTCAAGGAGTATCAGGAGAAACCTGAGATGTCCTACATGCCAGGAGCCCAGAGATGGCACCGTGTCAAGAAGAAGGATGGACTCAACAGAGAAGACAAAAGACTAATTATTACTAACAGAGATAGATGTATTAGCCTAACCCCACCTAACCCCCATCTAATCCCACCTTGTCCTGGCTATTTCACGCCTATTCCCTAGAGTATAAAATGCTGTGTACCCGGAAATAGTTAGTTGCTGTGACCATTGCCATTGCTTAATAAAGCAACGAACATATTATAAGTTTGAACCAGATTCTCCGTCTGATTTACTCTTATCTGGTACCATATGTTCATAGTCTAATTTGGAGTGACTGGTGAAGGAGTGTATTGTCGCAACGACCCCGACAATTGAGTGTTTTTGAACAATGTTGAGGATTTATGCACCATTTAGCTTTCTCTTGTTTGGCTAGGGACCTGTTTAGGGCCAGCCGTCGTTGAAGGGGGAATCATTCATTTAGGGTGAATATCCTCCATTAGTAGGTAGGGTAGTACCATGAAGGAAAGTCGTGGTGCTTTATAAAAAAAACTCTACTCTTATAATATTTATTGGGATTATGGTGATAATCATTGTTCTGTCTAATTGTCTGTTTGTCCTTTTGGTACCTTTTAGATTTTTTGTCTTTAAGAAAACTTTGTAATTTATCCTTAATATTTGATTTGAATTGGGTATTTTCTATATACACTTAAAGTGTAACTGCTGTTTAAATTTTTATTTAATAATAATGAAGTGATAATAAACTTTCAAATATACTTTATAAGAAAAATCTGGAAAAAAAACCTTTCAAAAATCTTCTAGAAGATGTCCCTACAAGGCTGTTTCTAAACCTGACATATAAGAGTAATCTGATACAGAGATCAGCTGAGAAGGCTGTGTAGGCCCTGCCCCCTCCACCCTTATATGGCTATATGGTCGTATTCAGTGTGTGGAGCTTGAAGGCGGCTCTCACTGAGAATGAGCATATGTCGGGTTCAGACAAAGCCTAGTGGGGACATCTTGTGGAAGGTTTATGAAAGTTTTTTTCCATATTTCACTTATGAAGTATATTTGAAAGTTTATTATAATCACTTGCTCTATATCATTATTATTATATAAAAATTTACACTTTAATTTGTCATACCTAAAAATACCTGAAAGCTTCCTTACAGCAGTGGACAGTGTGTCCAAAAAACCTATGGCTGAAAGTAAAGAGCAGTGATCTTAAATTGCAATAACATATATTTTCTGTGAGATTTTCATTTTCCTTCTTAGAATAAGAAAGAAATTGTTCTGCTTTTTAAGCACACACAGCCTTTGTGAAGATAACTTACCGATTTGTACTGAGATAAGACGTCTTCTAGTTTATTGATTTCAATGTGAAGTCTTTTTATTTCACTCTAGAACACAGGAATATGACAATTCAGTTATCAGGTTTATAAGGTCTCAAACAATAAAGAATGTTAATATCTGCCAATATCATAATTGTATTTTTGCGTGTTATTATAGTGTTCAGTAGAAATTATTCAGATTGCAACTAATTTCTTAGGGATTTGCCCTTGAGCAAATTAAAACCGCAATCTAATTACTATGGGAAACTACTAATGACTGTGGGCACAAGAGAGGTTAAGCCTTATGCTGAGCTGGGCATTACATTATTTTATTGATGAAGAAATGACTGATTTAAAGTCACTGTATTAGGCCCCTTTCACATCAGCGTTTATTTGAAATCGCGGCAGATGCGGAGAAAAAAGCGCATCTGCCGTGATTACCGCATACCGGCTGCACTTGCGGCACGGTTGCGGCACAGTTGCAGCAAGCCCCATACAATGTATATGCGGGCTTGCGGCAGGTGCGGTTTTGGCTCTTGCGGTAGGTGCGGCCGTGAAAAAAACCGCGGTCAGCCGCGTTTTTTTCGCGGCCGCACCTGCGGCAACTGCCAAAACCGCACTTGCCGCAAGCCCGCATATACATTGTATGGGGCTTGCCGCAACTGTGCTGCAACCGTGCCGCAAGTGCAGCCGGTATGCGGTAATCGCGGCAGATGCGTTTTTTTCACCGCATCTGCCGCGATTTCAAATAAACGCTAGTGTGAAAGTACCCTTAGTGACATCACTTGTTTACGTTATTAAGAGGTTACAAATGAAATATGAATAAAATGACGCTTTACAATATCACTCACTTTAGCCTCTTCAATTTCAGCATCAGCCGTCACCAGCACCGCCTGCTTGTCTTTCTCCAGCTGCTGCGCCATCTGGTCGATCTCCAGCAGCTCTTTACACAGCTCTTTATTTTTGCTGCTCAGGTCCACCACTTCACTGGTGACATTTTGTCTTGTTTCCAGCAGCTCCTGCATACGATTTTCTAGGTCTCTGTTTGCTTGTTGGAGATATTCGATCTAGGAAAACATCCACAACTTCGAATAAGTTTCAACTGTTTTCATTATGAAACATTACCTCATTTTGAGTGAATGTACAAGTCTGGGGTCCCATGTGTCAATCAGGGTGAGCAGCACAACATTAAATCTTGCAGTTTTCTGCTGTATTGTTCAATACTAAAGCTAGGCGCCGACATTTCCTGGGATAGTAACTATTCTTAGCTATGAAAAAATAAAATGGGTTGAAAAAGTCTTGCTTCTCTCTGCTGAGATACACAAGATGCTAATGTAATACAGAGGCTGTGCGCGGCCTCCGGCTGCAGTGCTCGCGGCTGCGCGCGGCCTCCGGCTGCAGTGCTCGCGGCTGCGCGCGGCCTCCGGCTGCAGTGCTCGCGGCTGCGCGCGGCCTCCGGCTGCAGTGCTCGCGGCTGCGCGCGGCCTCCGGCTGCAGTGCTCGCGGCTGCGCGCGGCCTCCGGCTGCAGTGCTCGCGGCTGCGCGCGGCCTCCGGCTGCAGTGCTCGCGGCTGCGCGCGGCCTCCGGCTGCAGTGCTGGGATAGCTGGACGTTTTTGGGTGCAGAATTCCAGAGGATGGGGATGCTCGATTTTACATTAACTACATAAAAGCATTTTACCCGCACATTAGGCACATAACTGCAGGTAAATAGCCTTTGTGAAAGTAGCAGGTTCTCTTTAAATGCCAAAAGTATAAATAGTCTGGTCATGGGTCTATGAGGTATCCAAGCAAAAAATAACACAAGTGTAACCATAGCCTAAGAACTTTAATTTACCCGCACAAACTGAAGTCTGGGTTGAGATGGGCTTATGTAAAATTGTCTTTTTTTTTTGTACAGAAAAGTTGGTCAAGTTTTAACATCTGTATAACATCAGTATTAAAGATTCAAAATGTAAAATTAGAATAATGAAAAAAAGAGAATTTTGTTTACGTACCGTAAATTCTTTTTTCTTGAATCATCAATGGGAGACCCAGACAATGGGGTTTAGGGCACTGCCCTCCGGAGGCCACACTAGGTACTACAAGATCTGTAGACCCCGCCCCCTCCGCTTATAAACCCCTACCGCAGGGAATATCCTCAGTTTGGTCCATAAGCTGCGAGGAGACAACAGAAAAAACCACACCCGAAAATCTCGGGAAGACACCGTGAACAGACGGTTCAACAACCCGGATAAACTGTCCCAACAGGAGACAGATCAACCATAACATATAACGGAACACTGGGTGGGTGCTGGGTCTCCCATTGATGATTCAAGAAAAAAGAATTTACGGTACGTAAACAAAATTCTCTTTTTTCTGATCATCATAATGGGAGACCCAGACAATGGGGATGTCCTAAAGCAATACCCCAGGGCGGGAAGAAAGTTCCTCAACAGACGTTTGCATACGCGGTCCCCCTCAAAGGTGGGCAACCGCCGCCTGGAGGACCCGCCTGCCCAAACTTGCATCCGCAGAGGCATGGGCATGCACCATATAGTGCTTAGAGAAGGTGTGCAGACTGGACCAAGTGGCCGCCTGACACACCTGTAGAGCAGAGGCGCGATGTCGCAAGGCCCAGGAGGCACCGACAGCTCTGGTCGAGTGCGCCTTCAAGCCTACCGGAAGAGGCAAACCAGAAGAACGGTAAGCCTCTTGAATGGGTGCCTTGATCCATCTGGCCAAGGTTGATTTTGACGCCGCTGACCCCTTACAGCGACCCGCCGTCAGTACGAACAAGGAGTCCGAACTCCGGAAGGAGGCAGTTCTGGACACATAAATGCGTACAGCCCGTACGAGGTCCAGAGTGTGGAGGTCGCGCTCAACCTGATGAACAGGAGCGGGACAAAATGATGGGAGAACAATCTCCTGGTTCAAATGAAAAGTGGAGACCACTTTTGGCAAGAATTCCGCCCGCGGGCGCAACACCACCTTGTCTTGGTGAACCACCAGAAAGGGTGACTTGCACGACAGTGCCGCCAGTTCAGAGACCCGTCTCAGGGACGTAATCGCCACCAGAAAGACCACTTTCTGTGACAAATAAGAGAGAGAGACTTCTCTCAATGGCTCAAAAGGTGGTTTCTGTAAAGCCGCCAAGACCATGTTGAGATCCCAAGGGTCCAGAGGTCGCCTATACGGCGGAACCACTCGAGACACCCCTTGGAGGAATTGACGAACCTTTGGGAGGAGCGCCAAGCGCCTGTCGAACAATACAGACAGCGCTGATACCTGACCCTTCAGAGAACTGAGGGAAAGGCCCAACTCCAAACCTGACTGCAAAAAAGCCAATAGGGTCGGGATCGACAAAGGCCAAGGTACATGTCCCCCAGAGGAGCACCAGGCGAAAAAGATTTTCCACGTTCTGTGGTAAATCTTCCGTGACGTGGGCCGTCTAGCTCGGTTCATGGTGGAAACCACCGCAGGAGAGAAACCCCTGGATGTTAAGAGCCAGGCCTCAAGAGCCATGCAGTCAATCTGAGGGCCCTGGAATTGGGGCGGAAGAAGGAGCCCTGCGCGAGAAGATCTGCGCGGTCTGGAAGAGCCCACCGGTGTCCGCCGGACAGTTGCCACAGATCCGGATACCAGGACCTCCTCGGCCAATCCGGAGCCACTAGAATGGCTGCGTGACATTCTGTTTTGATTTTCCACAGGACCTTGGGCATCAGTGCCAGGGGCGGGAAAACATATGGCAGGTGAAAATCTGACCAACTCAGGACTAGAGCATCTGCCCCCAGAGACTGAGGGTCCCACGATCTCGCCATGTATTGTGGCACCTGATGATTCAGCGCGGGAGGCCATCAGATCCACATCCGGGGTCCCCCATCTGATGCAGATGTCCCGGAAGACGTCCGGATGGAGAGACCATTCTCCGGCGTCCATCCCCTGTCGGCTCAGGTAATCTGCCTCCCAATTCTCGACACCTGGGATGTAGACTGCGGAAATCAAGCAGTTGTTGGCTTCCACCCATGATAGAATGCGGTGGACTTCCGCTAGAGCCTGTGCACTCCTGGTTCCTCCTTGGTGATTTATATAGGCGACAGTCGTCGCATTGTCGGACTGAACCCGAATCGGTTGTCCGGATAGGAACACCCGAAAGGCCAGGAGTGCCAGATAGACCGCCCTGAGCTCCAGCACGTTGATCTGCAACGTCGCCTCTGAACGTGTCCAGAGACCTTGAGCTCTGTGGTGTAAGAACACCGCGCCCCAGCCCCTCAGGCTGGCGTCGGTGGTCACCACTAACCACGATGGCTTCAGGAAGGATCGTCCCTTCGACAAGTGACTCGGCTGAAGCCACCACTGCAGAGCATCCCTGGTCGGCTGGGAGAGGACCACCAGCTGATTCAGAGAGGACGTCCTCTTGTCCCACCTCTGGAGGATTTCCAGTTGCAGAGGACGGAGGCGAAACTGTGCGAAGGGCACCGCCTCTATTGCTGCCACCATGCGTCCCACCAGCTTCATCAATACCCGCAGGGATGAATGAGGTGATCTGAGGAGATCGTGTACTCCTGACTGGATGGCCAGTTGTTTGGCTCGTGGTAGGGACACTAGAGCAGAGTCCGTGTGGAAGTCCATGCCCAGATACGTCAGTGACTGGGTTGGAACCAGGGTGGATTTCTGGATGTTGAGAAGCCACCCGAACTGCTCCAGAGACTGCATGGTCGCCTGCAGGCTCCGCTGACACAGGTGTTCCGATGGCGCTCTGACCAGCAGGTCGTCTAAATAAGGGATGACGGCGTGTCCCTGCGCATGCAGTAAGGCCATCATCGACGCCATCACTTTCGTGAACACCCGGGGAGCCGAGGCCAACCCGAAAGGCAGCGCCACGAATTGGAAGTGCTCTTCCCCCACTGCGAATCTCAACCATCGTTGATGAGACGGTGCAATGGGCACGTGAAGGTAAGCGTCGCGGATGTCTATGGACGCTAGGAAGTCGCCCTGCGACACAGCCGCGATCACGGAGCGCAGGGATTCCATGCGGAACTTCCGAACCAACACATGGCGGTTGAACAGCTTGAGGTCCAGAACCGGGCGGAAGGAGCCGTCCTTCTTCGGAACAATAAAGAGGTTGGAGTAAAAACCCTTGAACCTCTCCCCAGTGGGCACTGGGACCACCACTCCGTCTCTGCGGAGTCCCTCCAACACCAGATAAAAAGCCTGAGCCTTTTCTGGGGATGGAACAGACCGATGGAATCGGTGTGTGGGTTGTGATGACAGCTCTATCCTGTATCCTCTTGAGACTACGTCTCGAACCCACTGATCTTGGATGTGGAGTCGCCATTTGTCTTGAAATTGAGACAGGCGACCCCCAACCTGTGGGGAGGCAGGAAGAGGGAGCGAGTCATGCGGAAGTGGGTTTGGGAGCGGCAGCTGTTGTACCTGCCGACTTCTTCTGGCGACTCTTGGGACACCACTGCTGAGAAGTCTTGCCCCCACGGTCTGCGCGAGCGGAAGACGCTGACGGCTGTGAGCTGGGACGAAAGGACCACTGTTTAGGGTTCCTCTTCACAGTATACCTAGGCTTAGGTCTGTTCTGTGGAATCTTGGACTCCGTAGAGTCTTTGATCAACTTGTCCAGCTCGGCACCAAACAGCCTGTCACCAGAGAAAGGAAGATTCTGCAGAATCTTCTTTGACGTGGCATCTGAGTCCCATAGACGTAGCCACAACAATCTGCGGATCGCTATCGCATTGGCCGAAGCCACAGCTGAGCGAGTGGCAGTCTCCAGGGACGCCGTCCTGGCATAATCTGCATAGGCTTTTGCCCTCTCTGTAAGTGCCAGGACTTCAGAGTTGAAACCTGCTAGGTCAGCAATACCATCCAGACAGGATGTGATCGCCTGCAGAGTCCAGACCGCAGCAAAACTCGGGGCAAATGATGACCCCACAGCCTCATAAGACGAATTGGCGAGTTGTTCGACCTGTCTGTCTGTCGCATCCTTTAGTGAGGAGCTATCAGAGGCAGAGAAAAGGGAGCGTGCAGCAATCCTGGTCATGGAAGCGTCCACTTTCGGGGACTGCGACCACTCCTGAAGCACCTCCTGAGGAAAGGGAAAGCGATTGTTCTTGGATTTGCGGACATAACGCCGTCCAGGGTGTACCCTGGGAGCTCTAACCACCCTTTCAAAGTTAGTGTGGTCCAAAAAGGAACCACATGGTCTAGCTTCAGGTTGTAACCACTGATAGACCTCCTTCGGGTGAACGGCTGTCTCCTGAGGGGGCAACCCGAGGCGTAAAGTCTCGTTGATGGAGGACACCAGATCCTCCACCCCTTCAGCTGGTTCAGACACCGACCCGAGAGTTGAACCCCCATCATCCTCGTCACCGTCAGAGTGACGCTCCTCCTCAGAGAGGATCTGGAGCTCGGGTGAATCCTCACGGCGAGCCCGCTTAAGGGGTCTCACGGTGGAAGATGGAGACACCCGGGGGTAGCTTGAAGGAGTAGCTGGAGCATCCAGTCTCCTTGTTAGTGCCTCCAGGGATTGCGACATGGAGGACAATTGGGACAACATAGAAGCATTAATCTCGCTTTGTTTTTCCCATGGCCCTGGGATCACCTGAATCTCAGGGTATAGCACCGGAGCTGCTGACTCAGCAGAAACAGCCCGGGCGTCTGGACGTCCGCAATTATTGCAGGACCCCTCCACCAGTGTTCCTTTGCATGTAGCACAGACAGGGGTGGTACTGGCCGCCTTAGCAGCGCCTTTCTTCCCTGAGGACATACCCACGGTAGGGGAATATCAAACAGGAGAATATTCACCGGACACCGGTGGCTTACCGACCGCTGCACAGCGGTGGTGAAGGGAGCGGTGTGTGTGTGGCCTCCGCGAGGTAAGAAGACCTGGTCTCCCCTGGAGTGCAGCAGAGCAGTCTCCAACGATCCCAGCAGGAAAGTGAGGGGAAAAGATGGCCGCCGCTGTAGAAACAGAGGGCGGGGCCGAAACACGCGGGAAGCACACACACACGACCATCCAGGTCACATGGGCCGCTCCACATCTCTCCCGGCCGCCATTACAATAATGTAAGCGCCGGAGCCCGCAGCGCGGGAGGTATAAACATAAATACCCTGGCTTACAGACAAAATCTGAAGCCCACAGCCGCAGCCCCTGTGACACACAGGGCGGTCAGCCAGGGTGACCCCAGCACAGGGTCACCACCAGAACCGCGGACCCGAAGGCAACGCGCGGTCTGAGTGTCATGAACACACTAGTGCCAGACACTGCCCCCAGGCACACCGGAGACACCGAAGTATCTCAGTGCCGGTCCGGTCTGTAAGCACCATATCATGGGAGGCCTCGGACGGGGGTTCAGCACCAGTCCGGTCTGTAAGCACCATTTAGGGAGGCCTCGGACTGGGCTGGCTCTAGTCCGGTCTGTAAGCACCATTTAGGGAGGCCTCGGACAGAGCTGACTCCAGTCCGGTCTGTAAGCACCATTTAGGGAGGCCTCGGACGGAGCGGAGCTGTGCAAGGCTCCTATCTCCCACTTCCCAGAGCCCCCAGGGGGGATGGGAAGGAGCGCGGCAGCGTACCGGGAGACACAGTGTGCCCAGGCACTAGGCCCTCCGGTACCTCGACCTGCGTGTTCCCCGAAGGTTAACAGGGAGACTGCCGGAGGTCCCTGACTGGGACCTTCTTTTACCTTGTCTTCATACGCCATCACGTAAGCTGTGAGAATGCAATGAAGTGCAAGCAAAGCGTGTGATACCTCCGAGCACACTAAGTTTAAAACTGAGGATATTCCCTGCGGTAGGGGTTTATAAGCGGAGGGGGCGGGGTCTACAGATCTTGTAGTACCTAGTGTGGCCTCCGGAGGGCAGTGCCCTAAACCCCATTGTCTGGGTCTCCCATTATGATGATCAGAAAATCCAAAATTTACTATATTTTTTGCACAGAAAAGCTGGTCAATTTTTAACATCCGAATTACATTGGTTTTAAACATCCAAAATTTAAATTACAATAATGATAAATCCAAAATATACCATATTTTTTGCTTTAAATGGGGTCCGTCTTATAATACCAGTGTCCGCCTTACAATCAGTTTATATGTCCCCCAGCTAGTATATATGCACCCCCATTCCTGGTGTACATGTCTCCTATTCTTGTACATGGTCCCCCCTTCTAGAAACTACCATGTCTTACCAAAAAAGTGGGGGATGGGGTTGCGGTGGAGGAGCAAAGGTGCAGGAGGCAGTATCGCCTACAGGACATGGGCAGTGGGGCAAGGCGTCGTGGCGATGTGCGCTAATCTCCAGGTTTCTGTAGACATTGGCAAGCTGCGACTCTGTCTCTACTGCCCAGGACTTCCAGAAAATGGCCACGGAGGGGTTGCATGTGCAGATGGGGATCCGCGGCCAATTTTAGGAGCCCTGGGTGGTAAAGGCAGAGTCGCAGCTTGCCAATGCCTACAGGAACCTGGAAAATGGCGCCCGCCAGCGTACATCGTCATGACCCCCCCCCCCCCCGCAATCCTGCCCCACTGCTCACATCCTCTGTGAACCCTCCACCACCGCAACCCCCTAGGTAAGTTAAAGAATAAAGTAAGATTCGGATTATAAGACGCACCCCCATTTTCCCCCCAAATTGGGGGGGGGGATGTGTCTCAGAACACAAAATACAGTAAATGATAATACTCCAAATATTGCTTTCAATGTTAACTGAAATTTATCTAACCCACCCCAGGGCCGTGGAGTACCCGATTCCGGGCATCGCTTTACTGGGGATGTCACGGGGGCCTGTTGCCCGGTCCCGTGGCCCTGGTGGTTGCTGAAAAAGGGTAAAAATAAAAATAATAAAAGTGTTAGTGACGCCACCTACGGTTCCCGGTAATGATACCGTCACTGCGGGACAGACCTCCAGGGTGATGGTGGAGCAGCAAGATGATTACGTTCCCTGGGCAAGTTATGTTGTAATAGGGATTTACACTGGGAAGCAGTTCATTCAGCAGCCCTGTCACAGTCTTACCACAGGAACAAGTGTGCGGCTCCTCAGGTGTAGGCAAATAAAATACATCACACAGTCTTCAGCTCTGTACGGGTTTTACTTGCAAGACTTCAGGCAGCCTACAGATGCTACAGTTCTCACGGGTTCCGCTGGCCTGGGTAGTCACCAGTGGACCAGGACGTCCCATCCGGCACCCTAGGTGGTGTGCCTGCCATTTCCTCTCTCTTGTCCCTCACCGTGCTCTCTCTCCTGCTTCCTAGTAGCACTCCCGCGCGCAGAGCCCTCAGCCAGCTCCCACAGATCCTCTCTGGAGGGTTCCTCTCCTGGTCCTCCAAAAACCTATTCGGGGGATTTTGGGGATTACGCCGGGCTTTTGGCCACGACTTCCTACAGAAGCTCGTGCCTCCGGTTTGGCGGCTCGGGGATGAACACCTGCACAGCTCTCGGAGCCGGTCCTCCGTTCCGGGACTGAACCGCTCCGGTCGGTTGATGTACCGGGTCCGGATTCAGGCGCACCACAACACCTGGTGCCCCTAGGGTCCCTTTCCTCCGTGACGGCTTCTCTGCCGACTTGTACTTCTCGACTCCTAACTGACTTCCTGCTCTTCCACTAACCCACCTAGCTCCTCCCATCAGGACTGGGTCTCCCTAGCAACGGGTTCACCCACGTCTCGCCTGCACTAAGGTGTGTGGATGGGTAAATTGAGGGTCCCTTAAGTGACATCCCAATCCCCTTGTCACAGAAGTACCATACTCTCTTTTATGGGTACAGTACCCCTACGTGGCGTCCCGACCAGTGGGGCGCCACATATCCTTAAAAACCAGGTGCCATATGGATAGTGTCTGTAGGGCATTTTTTTTAAACCGACCCATTGAATTTAATGGGCAAGTCTGTGTCGAAAAAAGATATGATGATTGAATGTTGCAATTTCTTAACCACAGACCATCATTCCACTCATGTGAATTATACAATTGACTTGCATTTATCATAGGGTATCAGTTTTGGATACAGGCAGCACACATACATAGTAAATACGCTCTGCTGAACAACTCCTACATGTGTAACTTACTTGCAGGTTTAGATGGGCAACAAGTTTCTCATTACTTCTATATCTGGCTTCCAAAGAAATAACATCATGAGATCGACCACCATCCAGTGCCAGTGCTAATCGCTCCAATTCTTTGTCTCTCATTTCAACCTTAAGAGGAAAAAATATAGTAATAGAATATGACACCAATAATATTGTTACACTTCTCAGGCAATCAAGTGAGATCCAGTAAGGCTCACTGCAGGGATCATAGGTACAAATAACAGACGTCAGGGATCTAAGGAAAATGTCAATCACATCTTCAAATGAATGAGAAAAAGCAAACCTGATGACTGAGGTGCTTTACTGCCCTGTCCGATGACTCCAGCTTCTCTTGCAGGGAGACAACGTCTTGCTGTAATTCTCGAATTCTGACAAGCACAAGTTCATTATTACATTTCAGCATGCCAGAAAACAATCTCAAGATCTCAGAATAATGGACAATATATCTACCTAGAAAATGACTTGACAGTATATGAAGACTTACCTGTCATCTGCAACCTGAAGTAGATCGGCCACATATGGGTCCTCCGGCTGTGGGACGGGGTGAGCGCTGACCCCTGACGGAGGGATTGGCTGATCAATCTGCATCCGCTGACGCCTGAAAGGAATATTTCTTTGCTTCCCACCTGATTAAAAGAGAATATTTAAACCTGAGGAAATAGGAATTAACACTATGTAGAAGGGGAAAAAAATTAACGAGGTCTGAACTTTGTAGACGTAACAATGACGAAAATATTTACACCTGGATGGTGTATGTAAGCATAAAGTATCTTTGTATGTATGGGGGAAATAAGGAGATTTTTGTGTACTCACCGTAAAATCCTTTTCTCTTAGCCTCTAATTGGGGGACACAGACCGTGGGTGTTATGCTGCTGTCCACTAGGAGGCGACACTAGGCAAAATCTGCAAAAGAGTTAAGTGGCTCCTCCTATGCAGTTATACACCCCTAGAACAGGAAGTGCTTCTCCAGTTTTGTGCTAAAGCAGTAGGAGAGCTAACAGACAATCACAGTGACACTGGAGTCAACTCAGGTAACCTGTGTAAACAATATAGTTAACAAGGTAATAACAGTAACAAGGCCTGAGCCAGACAGGCCCGTGTGGAAACCGTGAAGAGTTAGCAGAGTAATACTAGTACCACAAGTCCTGTAACTAAGCAGGCGCATGTGGAAAACAGTGAAGTTAACGAAGTAACAATCGTATAACAAGGCCTGTAACTAAACAGGCTCACAGTACTACAAGGCCTGGAGCTAAACAGGCACAAGTTTAAACAGTCAACCGTTAACAGAGTGAGAATAGGCAAACATGTGTAAACATGTTAACCATGTAACAGCTGAGAAGCTATGCAAGAACTGTAGAAAAGGCCCACAAGGGCAATAGGGTGGGTGCTGTGTCCCCCAATTAGAGGCTAAGAGAAAAGGATTTTACGGTGAGTACACAAAAATCTCCTTTTCTTCTTCGCCTCATTGGGGGACACAGACCGTGGGACGTCCCAAAGCAGTCCCTGGGTGGGAAATAGCAATGGAACTAGAGACACTGAACTTAGTGAAAAACTATGCACCGATAGGCAGGCTGCTGCCGCCTGGAGGGCACGTGTACTCAGACCTGCATTTGTCGAGGACTGAGTGCAAGCACTATAGTGGCTTGGGTATGGGTGTAGGCTGACCTCTTGGCTGCCTAAAACACCAGTTTCGCCGATACCTCTTACCGAACTGTCCAGGAGGCTTCCACGGCTATAGTAGAATGTGCCGTGACCTGCCGGAAGGGATGAGTTTTCGAAGGTATAAGCGTCTTGGATGGTTACAGAAAACCACCTGGTTAGGGGAGCCGCAGAGGCTGACGTGCCTTTATGTCGGCCCATTGGAAGAAGGATAAAAGGAGAATCCGACTTCTTAGTAGGGCGTCGTGTTGGGCACCTAGACGCGTAGGGCCCTGACAAGGTCCCGCATATGTAGGTCCTACGCAACCGGACAGACCGGAGTCGGGCGCGGTGATGGCAGAGAGATGTCTTCATGTAGGTGGAAGGAGTAAGCCTACCCTAGAAAGAATAATGGAACCAGCCAGAGGACAAGCATGTCCAGATGGAAGACTAGAAAAAAAGAGATTACATGAGACCGCTGTAAGTACTGACACTTCAGCAGAGACAAATAAATGCCACCGAACCATACTACTATTTGGATGAGGATGCTAAAGCTAATATCCCATCGAGGCTGAAAAAAAGGTGGTTCCTGTAGTGCCGTGAGGACCAAGTTCATGGTCCCCACGGGTGTAGTCTTGTTGCATGGATCTTAAATAGCAGACCCTTTGAAGGAAGGAGTTCATAGACGTCTGGTGGCAAGACGTGTTTGTAAGAGAGTGAAAAAACAGCTGAAAACCTGCTGTGTAAGAGACCCTAAGGACAGACCTGAGTCCAGGTCTGAGTGGAAGAAACGGAGAGTCCCTGGCATGAAGTAGGGTCAAGGGGAAAGACCCCTAGAGGTGCCCCAGGCAACAAACTAAAAACGATTACGCGTGTGATCGGATATCGCTGATAAAGCTGGTGTCCTCTCTGTGACTACGGTTGTCACAATATCCTGGTGAAAAAACCTCTTGGGTTAAATTCTAGGTCTCAAAGGCTACACCAGTAACCTTGGATGAGAGGAATTTTGAGGGAGAACTGGCCGTGATCGAGCAGGTCTGGACTGTCTGTTAGACGTCCTGGTACTGCTGCTATAAATTGGACGAGTCTGCGCAGCAAGCGCGTGTGGGCAATCTGAGACCACGAAGACGATCCCGCGACATTCCCGTTTGATATTCCAGACTGTTAGTGGGGAAAGAATATAGGAGAGACGGGTACCGGTCCAGGCTTGGACTAGTGCGTCTGTCCCACTGACTGTGGATCCTGAGATCAGGCCAGGAAAACCGGGATCGTGGTATTGAGGCGTGACTCCATCAGGTCCATATCTATGGTGTCCTGGCGTTGGCGTTTTAACAGAGGACTTCTAGAGAAAAGGGCCAATCCCCTGGGTCCATCCCTTGGTGGATTAGAGAATCAGCCTCCCAGACGTGTACACCTGGTATGAGAACAACTGGCAGTACAGTGTTCCAAGGTTTCCACCTAGTAAAGGATGTGGTGAACTTGTCATCGCTTAGAGACTACAGGTTCCACCCTGGTGGTTGACATATGCCACAGTTGTGGCATTGTCCGACTGCATCCGGACATGTTCGAATGCCAGAAGGAGAATGATTTCAGTACTAGAGATACTGCACGAATGTTCGTAGATTGAGGGGCATCTTCGAGACAGAGCAAGGCTACTGCCATGTGCACTGTGATGGGGGTACATCGCACCCCATCCTGTTCTCGTGCAACACCTAAGCATGGATAATTGCAAAGACCGGCGATTCAGCTGAACCAATGGAACCGACTTCCAAGCTGCTTCTATGCAGTCTAGGACTCTTATAGCAGTTGTGAAGGATTGGAGAGACCTCTGACTGAGGCTGTGGGTTCCCAGACGAAGAATCCGTGTCCTGTCTGGGGAAATTTGACTATAGCTGTGGATGTGCAACCAAAGGCCGCCGTGTTCATGCGATGCTGTGCATCCAATACGGCTGAGACTCCATACGTGATGCTGTA
The DNA here is from genome assembly GCA_033576535.1 of Allobates femoralis. Classification (NCBI taxonomy): domain Eukaryota; kingdom Metazoa; phylum Chordata; class Amphibia; order Anura; family Aromobatidae; genus Allobates; species Allobates femoralis. Next base: position 115,681,104 of record JARQOC010000003.1, on the reverse strand, counting down.
GCATGTGGCCGTCAGGAGTATGCAGCAGGGCTGGGGCTCCTGGAATGCGTGTGCTGGCTGCAGCATGTGCCTTGGAATTGCGGTAGACCTGTGGAGGTCGATCCTACCAAGTCTTCTCAACGAGCACGGTGTAGATGCCACTGGTCGCAGACCTTAAAAGTGATGCATTAATAAAGGGTCATCCAGATATGGGAGACTGCTGAAATGTAGAATAGACATTGCCAACTTCAGGCTGGGAAAAAAGCCTTGTAGTCTTTGCGCTTCAGTCCTTTTTGGCCTTGGCCCACTCCTTGTGCTGGCGCTTCGGAGGCTCCGACGTCAGGAGGAGGGTGGGCGTGGCGGGCGAAGGGCGGACAGAGGGTGGGCAAGTCAGTGATGTCACATCTAGGCCGAATGCAGGGCCTCGCGTTATTCGTGGCACCCGGAAAAGGCAGAGGCCCGGCGCGGAGCCGGAAGTCATGAGCAGCGCTGGCCGAAACCGGAGGCTGTGCTCGCGATAGTTCAGTCGCCAGTGTCCTGCGCAGCACACAGCGAGCGCTATCCCACCGTGAGTATCCTCTTTTGACTCCCGAGTCGAGAAGGGACAGATTGCGTGGAAGAGTGTTCGGGCCACGGTCATAGGGCCCTCCATTGGTTAATGCGGTCGGGGGTCTGCAAAGTCCAGCTTTGAAGCGGGCTGTGCAGAGTGCTCGCACGTGTCATCTCAACCCAAGTACCTAATATAGGTATAGGGAGGAGATTGGCGACAGGGCTCGTATTCCACGTTCTGCGACCCCGAGTTTCGTTTTTGTAGTTTGGGGACGGAGGCCGACCAGGCCTTGGGCCGTCACAGCTTCAACCCGAGTCCCCCACAGTGGGAAGTCGAGGAAGGAGTATGGTTTATAGTAATCTCGGCCACGACCCAGCGCCTCCAACGGTGGGGAGCTGAGGAGGGAGTGTGCTATGGGTCTTAGGTCCAGAGACCCGTAGCTAAATTACTCGTGCAGTTGCGGGTCACGGTGTGTCAGCCTGAGCCTTGTGAGACTTGACTGTCATCACCGCCTACCAGAACTCCAGCTGTGGGATTTGGAGAGAATTGGCAAACGATCCTGGGACCCTTGCCATTGTCAGGTAAATGTAGAGTACATCAACTTCCACTGGGCACTCCAACAATGGAGGGCCAAGTAAAACTTGAGAGTCAAACTCTTAGTAATTCCATCACCCTAGTCCTCTCAACTGTGTGGGGGCCTGGGGAGGGGTCTGATGGACGAGTATTTTGAGCCGTTGGAATAGTAACTGGGCTCCGCCAACGTTGGGGGACCAAGGAATAGGCATTTTCGTCTCGCTTCAACCCAGCTCCCCCAGGGCAAAGCCATAAGGTTGGACAAGTGTACCAACAGGTACCTGCATCTGGCACGGTGTTAGGAAAAACAATACGTGCGTTGGCCCGTGCGCTGATTACTATTGTAGAGGCAGTTACACGGCTCCTCGTAGTATTGTCCTGAGGGGGGGGACACAAACTGGAGCAGGATATATCGCTGCTGATTGTCCTGCCGTTTTTGTTGGAAACTGCCGCACAGCGAAGCTGTGCATTGTACTCTCCAGAGTGTGCCCCCCGCCGTGCTGTACTCGCTGTACCCCTGCATAGCGGATGCTGAGCCATGGCTTTTGGAGAAGCCAGAGAATGATGGGGGGGCATTGCAGACCGGCCGTAGCTCTGTGGCATGGCAGGCTCTGCCGTATGTCCCTCTTCCCTTTGTTGCAGGCACTGTAGGACTCCTAAAACCAAGGCCCCGGCTGCACTGGTGTGCCTTGAAGGGCACGGCAGGGAGGAAGCACTGTTGGGCTCCCAGTGTTTGTGGGGGGCCTAGTGCTCGTTGTACCCCCTGCTGGCTGTGCATATGTGCCGCCATGCCAGCAAGGTGTGGGCACGTAACTGTCCGCACACAGGACAGCTGACCTACATGTGTGGTTCATGACATGTGTCAGCTGTCTGTGTCGTGTGTGCACAGTGCCCGCACACAGGCTAGCTCACCACATATTAGAAAGCAATAAAAGTTGAGAATACAAATGAGGAGCGAGGGCCTTGTTCAGAAGAGCTGACAATCTGAGGAAACAATAATGCTAATAACAGTGTTTACTGCTTCACTAGATACATACAGAGGTGTAGAATAAGGTTCTCACTGTACAGTGAAGGTTCAGTATTCATGACAAGGTGTAGCAGAGGATTATTGTAAAAAAGAGCCTTTTTTTGAGCCGAAAGAGCCGGCTCTTTTTAGTGAACTGAGCCGAAAGAGCCGGCTCATCAAAAAGAGCCGGACTGCCCATCACTACCCCGGAGATATGTGAGTGAGGAGGGAGGGGGGCGGAGCGCTGAGCAAAAAGAGCGCGGTCCTATTGTAAAAAACGCGCCCTCTGTGCTCCGTGGGGCGTGGAGAAGGCGGCGGCTTCGGTGTAGGCCGAAGCCGCGGCCTAAATTTGAGACCTGCGGCCGCAAATGTCGCCAGGGCGGCGCGAAGGTGCGGAAGGGGGCCGGAATTAAACCGGACCCCGCCGGACCCCCTGGGCAGACAGCGGTGGCGGGATGTGGGCCCCCACAGAGGACCCAGCGTGCTGGGTCCTCTGGAATCATCAAAGTGCAGCCCTGCTGGCTGCAGGGACACAGGCAAGCTGTGTCCCTGCTAGGGAAGATCTCCCTCTGCTATAATAGCCCCCGCAGAGGACCCAGGGTACTGGGTCCTCTGTAACCACCAGGATGCAGCCCTTAGTGCTGGCTGCTGCAGGGACACAGGCAAGCTGTGTCCCTGCTAGTGCTGGTTGCCCCGTTGTTGGTCCCCCGGCCCCTTCAGGAGGTACACAGCAGAGCTGTGTGCCCTGGTACTGCGGCGAGCAGGCTGCCGCTGAGGGGTAAGGAGTCTTCAGCAAAGCTGGGGACTGCTGGGTGCGTAGAGCAGGTCCGAGCTGCTGCACCAGAGGGGCTCTACCTGCGTTGTCTCGACCTAAATGAACCCCAAAGGGGTATTTAGGGAGGGATGCTGCTCCACCGTCAGGTGCCTTGTCCTTCGCCTCGACCTCAACCCAGTAACCCCAACAGTGGGGAAATGGGGAGGGAGGGTCGTTGTCTCAACCTTAACCCAGCGTCCCCAACATTGGGGGGCCGAGGAGGGAGCGGCATGTTAGGGGGACCAGTCGACCTCAACCAGGCGCCCCCAACAGTGGGGGGCCGAGGAGGGACCATGCCGGGAGTCTCGTCAGAGACCCACTTTTCTTCTTCTTGAAGAAAAAAAAAAAAAATTCAAAAAGAAAGTTTTTTAGGAGCACTAAAAAAAAAATCTGTGTGTGCCTCCTAGACACTAAGCAAAAACTGGAGAAGCACTTCCTGTTCTAGGGGTGTATAACTGCATAGGAGGAGCCACTTAACTCTTTTGCAGATTTTGCCTAGTGTCGCCTCCTAGTGGACAGCAGCATAACACCCACGGTCTGTGTCCCCCAATGAGGCGAAGGAGAAAAAGTCTTTACAACCTTGTTAAAATGCCAGGTGTTTATCATCTAAAATAAAGAATCATCATTTCAGGTTTTCCCTCTTTAATGTTACCTATACACTGTAAAAATTCATAGAGGAAAGCTGTAATCTTATCGGGTAGGGAAAGAATAAGAACTAAAATAATGTGATTTATTATCAGTTAATTACCCCATATTATTTACATGTACTAGTTCTAGGTCTTCACTTACTGCAGGGTATTTGCAGATTTGTTGTTATCCTAGGATTAGTCCGGTAATTTGCAGTCACACATTGCACTTATACCAACAGGTGTTCCTGCCCATATTTTGGATAATGATTCTTATTGGTACACTCGTAGGCTATGTTCACAGAGGGCATTTTTGGTGCAGATTTATGCAAATATATGCAAAAAAACAAGCATTTTTTATTCCCAGCAAAACCTATAAGAATGAGGAAAAATTTGAGATTGAGGAAGATAGATAGATCGATCCCGGGAGCAAAACCCTGAGAACCGTGCAAAAAATGCAGCAAAACCTGATGAAAAACCTTACAGAAAACCTCAGGAAAAAATCAGCCAGAAGACTTTGATTAAATACTCAGGGATCAGGTTTTGCTGCAGAAAAGAACGTAGCAAAAACATCCTGTGTGATCACTGAAGAAAGTCCGCAAAGAGTTCGGACATCAGAGAGAACTGACCCCGAATCTTCGGTAGATGAAGACTTGTGCAAATCCTTCTGCGACTATGTATTCCCATAATGACGCAATCTTGTGATCTGGGCTCCAATATTTCACATTTTGACTCATCAGTCCATTTTTAGCCATCCCAGTCCCTATATTTTCATGCATCATTCAGTCACTAGACTTTGTTTTTGAGCAGCTTTCATTGTAAGAAAAACGTAATTGGGAGGCACAGTACACGTGATCCACCAGTCACATGCTTGAAGAACTAGTGTATAGAAAAAGAATAGAAAGCATGTATCCTGACCGGGATCAGGGTTTTATATTATTGGGCTCTCCCCCATAGGAAGCCGTCTGTCAGGCGGCGACACGCGTCGGGTGTCGAGCGTACTATTTGCCTTGTCTTATGGATGATGATACCTCTGGTAATTATTTTCGGACATAGTGACACTGATTAGTGCACTTGAAGTCCTACCATTTACCTCTTATCTTCTTCTTTTCCTTTTTAGGGACTGTTGGTTCAACATAATAATGTATCAATATAGGTTGGCTCTGTCCTCCCCCAAAGATAGGGGAGCTCATATCTAAGTGACATTATTCCTTATGCATATGGTGATTGAGGATTCAATGATAAATCTCTGTCCTCCCTTTACAGGAATCTAGAGGTTTAGTCAGTTGCCTCTTCATCTTTTTACTCCAAATCTTCATTTAATAGGCATGCACCTCTGATTTGGTTTTGTGTGTGATTACCAGTAGCACATCTTTTTGTATTATATATTCCTTTGATGGGTTTATTGATTCTTTTGTGACAGAGTCTGCTATTCCACTACCAGAGTTTCTCTCATCATCCTCTCATTATAAGCAGTGTATACTGCTGTACTATCATTGTTTGGTATATTATGATAGATAATACAAGGCTATAGCTTCTCGGTGGTTCCCACCTTTTAATGGTTTTTAATTGTTCGTCTGTTTCCTGTTTCTGTATATATGCACAATAAATAAAAATTTTTTGACTACTTATATGAGTCTTTTTTCTATAAAACCCTGATCCCGGTCAGGATACATGCTTTCTATTCTTTTTCTATGAGCAGCTTTCATTCTCGCTCTCAGAGTTGTATTGGGAACTTGTGATGTAATATCCAGCCAGTCAGAAGTTACAGCCACATGACGGTGCCGTGGGACCAGAGCGACACGAAAAAGCATGAAAATAAAGGAGAGCGAGTACAAGACGGGAAGGTTTTAGATTTAATCCCTTAAGGACAGAGCCTCATTTTGCAATTCTCACCAGTGTCATTTTATGAGATAACTCTGGAACCCTTCAACATATCTTAGTGATTCCAAGACTATTTTTTCATGACATATTGGACTTCATGCTAGTGATAAATTTAGGATGATATTTTCTGCATTTCTTTGACCAGAGTGTTTACACGCAGTGACAGTTCAAAGCCATTACGGGTCATCGCCGTCATTTGTCATGAAAGGGTTAAAGTGCTACTCCAGCTTTAAAAAAAAAAGGTGGAGTGGGGCTTTAATGACGGTGTTACAATCTCAATATGAGTGTGATGATCATTTTCATGTATACTTGGCTACTGGCATACCCGACTATAATCCTACAAAACACTCGACTTTGTGTAAGTGTATCTAGAAGAACTGAAGGCAGAGGGAGATCCCACCACATATTGCTTTGATTCAGATTTCTCGTTTCTTCATTCATTTTGCATTTTGTTAACTGTTAAAAATAAACTATTAACTTTTCTATCTTTGAAACATTCTTAAGTTGTAATACTTTTTCAACATATACCTTATACTTTTGCACAGCATTATTTGCTTTAACAAATTTTCTCTCTCACCTACAGTGCCCAGTAACCTCAGAGGAGCGGCATGTCAACATTGCGGTGCTGCTCAAGTTCATACATGGCCTGCGATCCTTTATAATTTGGCACGTTACAGGACAGCGACAATCCATGTGCCACATCACTGAATGATACCTGTCAGCACATCACATGTACCTGGTGTTTGCACCACTGCCTGCAGGTTCTTCTCTTGAAGTTGCTGAATCCGTTCAGCCTTCGCTTTGCCTTCTTTCTCCATAGAGAGGATTTTATGAACATATTGGTTGTTTAAGAATTTCAGATCAGCCGTTTGATGTTCACGTTTTCTCAGAGAAGCTTTCAAGTCTTAAAAAAAAAAAAAAGGTAAGAAAATGTTTAAATACACAGAAACGTGGCATTTCTAAATATTTCATTATTCTCTTTGTAAAGTGTTACACTAGGCTGATAAAGAAGCCCGTATTAAGGGGATGTCACACACGTCGATATCGCTGTCAATGTCGCTCATACGTCATGGATTTTCAGTCGCTCAAGCGACATAAAAGTGATGCAGGAGCGACATTGAAGCGTGTGACCAAGCGATGCAACCAGCAATATGTTGCTGATCGCCGATCGCAGGTTTCACTGCCAGATGTAAAACCTGTCGCTCATCGCTCAGTAGACCTTGTGCATCGCTGCGTGTGACACTAAACTCAGTGACGTATTTTCTATTTTGACAACGTACAAGTGACTAAATAAAATCGCTCGCTGGATCGTCCGCAAGATGGCGACATCACCGAATCTCTGGGTCATATTGACGCGTGTGACATCTTACCTGCGATAATTCCACATCGCTCAGGCGATTAATAATTTGTGACGCATGAGCGATATCGCGGGCGACATTGACACGTGTGACAGGCCCTTTAGACATCTTGGTTGGGCGCCTTACCTTTAATGTGGCGATCCGAGTCTTCTTTGATCTTCAGGAGCTCTAGGTGGAGCTCGTTATTCTCTCTGACGAGTCGGGCATTCTCTGCCTTGTAAGGTTCTATCACCGCATCAAAATTCTTGTTCTCCTTCTCATTCTTGCCAGCACTGAGCTTTGCATTGCGAAGACTTTCTGTCGTATGAACAAGGTCACTGTACAGTAAATTGGAGGAATCAATAAAGAGAACAAAATTAAAAGCTAACACTTTAGGCCACGCAAATAAGCACACTATCATGTATTTAAATGGGCGTCTACGTCAGCCTGCACAAGACTTCATACATTAGAACAGTAATTTGTGCCGTTAAGAGCACTTTCTACCGTTAAAGGTCTGAGACTTTAACATTGAAGGATGGGTCATCAATATGTGATCAGTGGGGTATGATACAAGGCAACCTCGACGATCAGCTATTTCTGGTGCCGATCAGCTACTTCTGGGTCACACCCCCACCAGGCAATTATGACCAGTCCTTTGAATAGTCCCAGACAATCCCTTTTACAATACAAAGAGCTCTTTAACGTACAAATTGATTGTTCTAATCTGTGAAGTTCTTTACAGACTGATGTAGAATTAATAGGTGGTCATACAGTACCAGGTCGTGGCCACTATTCTCTCATGGGGCTGTGCAGCTCCGTAAGAGTAGTACTGGCCAGCAGCAGCGGCACCAAGAACTGTTGATCAGCGGGGGTGTCGGGGGTTGCTCTCCCACCAATCAAATATTAATTACCCTTCAATTTTAAAGTCCCGGTCACCCACTTTAATTGGGGGATAGGAAATGTCACTCTAAGGCTGGTTTCACACCACGTTTTAATCCGATCCGGGGCTGTCCGCTGTGAACCGGACAGCCCCATATCGGATCAGCACACAGAAAAGGAGGGCTAATATGCCCTCCGGTCGAGTGTGCAGCCGCACACAGCTAAAGCTGCTTATGAATCAGGACCTTGGCTTGAGGGGAGCTAGCCACGGTCCTGAAACAACAGTGGTGTGTGGCCGCAGGTGTCCGGTTCCCAGATCCTCCCGAACTGGGGCAATTTGGCCCCATAGGCTCCCAAGTTAGGGAGCGCTGGATTGCCCTGAATCCGGGAGAATCCAGTTTAGGGAGATTTTTCTCCCCGGACACAAAAATCGTGCATGCAGCATTTTTGCGTCCGGGTGAAAAATCTGAGTCCTCCCGGATTCACCCGGACACATGGGAACCGGATGACAGATAGCTAACATCCGGCTCCATCCGGGCCCATAGGCAAACTATGGGGCTGAAATATGATCCGGGCCTATCCGGTTCTCATCGGATCGGCCCGGATCACAAAAAACGTGATGTGAAACCAGCCTTAGGCAAAATTAAACGTGAGATTTTCATAATCACAGACCATGATTCCCGGACTGGGGCGCCGGCCTCCTGATCCAAACTCACCAGCTTTCTGTATGTGTTAATGAGATCAAGTCAGGAAACCCATAGTCAAACTGGAAACTATGGTTCACAGTCAAAACGATGAAACCTTGAGGTCTACATTCAGCCTTAAAAGGGTTGGCCAGTCTTCCAGTAAAGGTCTGTTGTCTTCTGAATCCTGACAGCCCGTGACTGCATGCTGCCAGAATTCTCCAGTGATGCAGGTTAGAGGGGGCAGTCATGTGCCAGTATTAAATTTGCATACTACCGGACACTTTCCAAGCAAACTTACTCTGAATTGCTCAATTCACTTGTATTAAGTGAGACTAAGCACGTCTAGTCAGCATGTATACTGCATGTATGCAAATCACATACTCACGGTCATGTGACTGCCAGCTCTCATCAGCAGGTTCAGAGAATCTTGACAGCGTGCAGAGTGCGCACACTGTAAGGATTCAAAAGCCCGAAGTCACAGAACGACTCAAAACTTTCACCGGAAAACTTCTTTATCATTATGGCATGCCAGCACCTTGTAATTGGTCAGTGTTCTGACCTTTAGTTTCACACGGATCCTGTGAATGTTGGGGATGCAGTGCTGGGGTAGGGCTCTGCAGAAAAGAAAAAATGGTGTACACCACTAAAAAGTATCATACATGTGCCTATGGGAGCTGAACACGAAAAAACAAAAGGCATATCAGGCACCATGATGAATATTTAAGTAGACATACTTGCACACCGTCATACTTTAATAAATAGAGGCAAGCTCTCCAACTATATTGCTGCCCTGTTTACATGCTTAAGGATGTGCCTTTGTACCTTGTATATGTAGCATATGTCCCGTGGCAATTATTTAGATTTAGAACCCTTCACTATCACATGGCCATGTATTATTGTGTGCCACATTAATTACAGCTCTATCCCCACTCCAAGATACCTGAAGAGCTTTTCTACAAGAGGTAATGACTCAATCCCCAGTGGCTGCTTGTAGCCGAGCTGGTCCAGACGCTTGCGGAGGTTAATAAATTTTCTTTCGGCAGCGGTGCTCATGGTGGCGATAGTCTCATGGACGATTCAGTCTGAACCTTTGCAATTTGATCCCAAGTTCAGCGTCTGCACAGGAATACAAGGAAAGGTCTTAGAGGCAGAAGCAGATAATATTTGCTATCATTTGTTTTCAAAGTAAATTTCAGATTTCCCACCGGTTAGACAAGAGTCATGAGCTCACAATGGCACATGCTGGTTCTGCAGGAGTCTTCTATAAAGATCTGAATGAGGAACTCTGAGATGACACAGAAAAGCCGGCCACATAGAGGGAGTGACGAGACTGCCACTACGGCAGGAATGAGCGTGTGCGGCCAATGTATAGGAGGGGGAAGGAGTCTGCTCAGCTGCACCCCCACCTGGGCTGAGCACTCACCTACACGCCCCCAGGGCTGAGCACTCACCTACACGCCAACAGGGCTGAGCACTCACCTACACGCCAACAGGGCTGAGCACTCACCTACACGCCACCAGGGCTGAGCACTCACCTACACGCCACCAGGGCTGAGCACTCACCTACACGCCACCAGGGCTGAGCACTCACCTATACCCCACCTGGGCTGAGCACAGCCTCAGTCATAGATTTCAGCACATTCACCAGTAGACATAATGCAGGATTATTTTTTCCAGGGAAATGATAGACACAACCTAAAAAAAACTGCACTGACCTATATGGCTGTGGAGTCGTTAAGCCAAACATCCGGCTCAGACTCCACGACTCCACAGCCCTGCTGACCTATAGTACAGTCCATTCATTTTAGACCGCTGTTAAGGTACGGTCAGACGTAACGACCGCAGTATCGATCCCGATAACGACATGGCTCCCGGGATCGCTGATGAGTCATTATCGGTATCGCTACTTGGTATTCAAACACGCCGATCTATACAACGATATGTCCACCCTAGCGATTTCTTCAACGATATTGTTCAGTCGTTGTATTTCCTTCCTTCCTACGTACTCATTATGTGTTGCCAACGATATCGTCGGTAAGGTGTCAAACACAGCGATACAGCATTCCCAGCGGGAGCGCAACGACCAAAAAATGAACCAGGAGGCTGTGTAACGATTGCCGATCTCGCAGCAGGGGACCAGATCGTTACACCCTGTCACACGTAGCGATGTCGTTGCTGAGATCGCTATTGCGTCACAAAAGTAACGATCTCGTTAGCGATCTCGGTATGTGAGACATACCCTTTAGTCAACATCTATGTTTCCACACACCACAGGCAGCCAACCGCTGCTGTTAACCTCTTACTTGCTGCAGTCGCATTTAAGAGCCGCAATCTGGCCTGGATGTCAGTTTGGTCTACCATGGGCTTTCCTACAAGGCAATAGTATGGAACAGATGGGTTGCAGCGACAAAAATCACCGAATATTGAAGGACAGTATTGACTTCCCAAAAATCAGGGTATTACGTGTCTCTTAAAATCAAACATTTCTGTGTATTCTCATCTACACTTGCATGATAGATTTATTGTCACCTTTGTAACTACTGTGATCAGATCTACTCCCCAGGTATTTATGCTAAGTGAACATATCCTTTGTTTATTATTGTTTTGTTATTCTGATATAATGTTGTGTTGCAAAAAATAATAAAAATTAAGTTTAAAAAAAAAAAAAAAAAAAAGTATTACATCAACTTAAAATTCATCACTTTCATTGCCTTATTTTGAGGTCCACACCATTAGGCTCTTTCACCCCCTCCCACTCAGAGTAGATCCGGACAGAAAACTGTATCTGCCACCTAACGGCTGTACTTGCGGTGCACTTGCAGCAAGCCCCATGCATTCTCTATGGGGCTTGCAGCAAGTTGGGTATTGCCGCGATCCGGCACTATCAGCAGTCGCGGCCAAAAAAAAACGTGGTCAACTGCTGTTTTCTTTTGCGGCCGCAACTGCTGCAAGTGCTGGATCACGGAAGGCAGCACACAAGCACCGCAGAGGAAATCAGGAGAGAGAGAAGGCAGCACACAAGCACCGCAGAGAGGGATCAGGAAAGAGAGAAGGCAGCACACAAGCACTGCAGAAGGGGATCAGGAGAGAGAGAAGGCAGCACACAAGCACCGCAGAGAGGGATCAGGAAAGAGAGAAGGCAGCATACAGCACTGCAGAAGGGGATCAGGAGAGAGAGAAGGCAGCACACAAGCACAGACGCAGAGAGGGTCAGGCGGAGGAGAAAGGGCAGCACACAAGCACTGCAGAGGTGATCAGGAGAGAGAAGGCAGCACACGAGCACTGCAGAGAGGGATCAGGTGAAGAGAAAGGGCAGCACACAAGCATGCATAGGTGATCAGGAGAGAGAAGGCAGCACACAAGCACCGCAGAGAGGGATCAGGCGAGGAGAAAGGGCAGCACACAAGCACTGCAGAGAGGGATCAGGTGAAGAGAAAGGGCAGCACACAAGCACTGCATAGGTGATCAGGAGAGAGAAAGGCAGCACACAAGCACCGCAGAGAGGGATCAGGCTAGGAGAAAGGGCAGCACACAAGCACTGCAGAGGTGATCGGGAGAGGAGAAGGGCAGCACACGAGCACTGCAGAGAGGATCAGGTGAAGGAGAAAGGGCAGCACACAAGCATCGCAGAGGGGATCAGGAGAGAGAGAAGGCAGCACACAAGCACGCAAAGGGGTATCAGGAGAGAGAGAAGGCAGCACACAAGCACCGCAAAGGGGTATCAGGAGAGAGAGAAGGCAGCACACAAGCACGCAAAGGGGTATCAGGGAGAGAGAAAGGCAGCACCAAGCACCGCAGAGGGGAATCAGGAGAGAGAGAAGGCAGCACACAAGCACCGTATAGGGAATGGCGAGGAGAAGGGGCAGCACACAAGCACTGCAGAGGGGATCAGACGAGGAGAAGGGCAGCACACAAGCACTGCAGAAAGGATTAGGAGGAGAAAGGGCAGCATACAAGCACCGCAGAGGGGTATCATGAGAGAGAGAAGGCAGCACACAAGCACCGCAGAGGGGGATCAGGAGAGAGAGAAGGCAGCACATAAGCCCTGCATAGGGGAATAGGCGAGGAGAAGGGCATCACACAAGCACGCAGAGGGGATCAGGCAGGAGAAGGGCAGCACACAAGCACTGCAGAGGGGATTAGGCGAGGAGAAAGGGCAGCACACAAGCACCGGGAGGGGATCAGCGAGGAGAAGGGCAGCACACAAGAACAACAGGGGGTGATCAGGAAAGAGAGATGGCAGCACACAAGCACCGCAGAGGAGGATCAGGAGAGAAGGCAGCACACAAGCACCACAGGGGGGGGGGGTCAGGAGAGAAGGCAGCACACAAGCACCGCAGGGGAGGATTAGGAGAGAAGGCAGCACACAAGCATCACAGGGGAGGGATCAGGAGAGAAGAGAGAAGGCAGCACACAAGCACCGCAGGGGAAAATCAAGAGGGAAGGCAGCACGCAAGCACCACAGGGGGGGGGGGGGATCAGGAGGGAAGAGAGAAGGCAGCACACAAGCACTGCAGAGGGGGATCAGGAGAGAGAGAGAAGGCAGCACACAAGAGTCAGTCACATTTCAGAAGAGCAAACCTTCTCCCTATGTGATAAGGCCATAGCACCCAGACTGCAGATCTGCATAGATGTGATAGGTGAGAGCCCCTAAAGAACGACCGCATACAAGGTCGTTTTGGCACTTGCGGCAGGTGCGGCCGCGAAAAACGCGGTCAGCCGCGTTTTTTTCACGGCCGCACCTGCCGCAAGTGCAAAAACCGCACTTGCCGCAAGTCCGCCTATACCTTGTATGGCGTTTACCGCAACCGCGCCACAACGTGCTGCAAGTGCAGCTGGTATGCAGTAATCGCGGCAGATGCGGTTTTTTTCACCGCATCTGCCACGATTTGAAATAACCGCTGATGTGAAAGGGCCCTAAGATAGACAAATCTAAAAAAAAAAACACTCCAACTTCCAAATATATTAAGCTTTGATATTTATGAGTCTTTTGGGTTGATTGAGAACATAGTTGTTGATCAATAATAAAAAATAATCCTCTAAAATACAACTTGCCTAATAATTCTGCACACAATGATTAAAGCCTGATGTTACCGTTGACCTACAATAAATTTATCACTTAAAAATGAGCCATGACTGAAGGAGTCAGAGTTGGAGTCGGAGCCAGGGAAATTCAGGAGTCGGAGTTGGTATAATCAGGGGGTCTGACCACTGGGACCCCCTCACGGACTGTATAATCAGGGGGCCTGACCACTGGGAGCCCTTCACTGTATAATCAGGTAGGTGACACTGGACCCCATGACTGTATAATCAGGGGTTGACCACGGGACTCACAATGTACAAGGGGGGGGGGTTCCCCATGTCCAGTGTGATGATTACCCTTGTAGATACAGATCTTGTACACACAATGCGGCTGCTGTAGCCGTGATGGCAGTATCTGCACACCCTCAGGGTCAGTGGGCCCTGGGGCCCCTCCAGCAGACATCACTGTACACTGTGAGCCCTTTTGTAGTCTGTGTGGGAATCAAGATGACCATTAGAGGTCGGGCGATCTGATTGTGTGGGTTCTGTGCAGCTCTGCGTCGGGGCAGGGTGAGCTCTGTGCAGCTCAGCGTCGGGGCAGGGTGAGCTCGGTGACGGCGCAGGGTGGGCTCTGTGTCGGCGCAGGGTGGGCTCTGTGTCGCGCAGGGTGGCTCTGTGTCGGCGCAGGGTGGGCTCTGTGTCGGCGCAGGGTGGGCTCTGTGTCGGCGCAGGGTGGGCTCTGTGTCGGCGCAGGGTGGGCTCTGTGTCGGCGCAGGGTGGGCTCTGTGTCGGCGCAGGGTGGGCTCTGTGTCGGCGCAGGGTGGGCTCTGTGTCGGCGCAGGGTGGGCTCTGTGTCGGCGCAGGGTGGGCTCTGTGCGGCGCAGGGTCGTGGCAGAGTGGGCTCTGTGTAGCTCGGTGTCGGGCAGGGTGGGCTCTGTGTAGGGGCAGTTTCTGCTCTGTGTAGCTTGGTGTCGGGGCAGGGTGGGCTCTGTGTAGGGAAGTTTCTGCTCTGTGTGGCTCGGGGTCGGGCAGGGTGGGCTCTGTGTAGGGGCAGTTTCTGCTCTGTGTGGCTCGGGGTCGGGGCAGGGTGGGCTCTGTGTAGGGCAGTTTCTGCTCTGTGTGGCTCGGTGTCGGCGCAGGGTGTGCTCTGTGTGGCTCGGTGTCGTGGCAGAGTGGGCTCTGTGTAGCTCGGTGTCGTGGCAGAGTGGGCTCTGTGTAGGGGCAGTTTCTGCTCTGTGTAACTTGGTGTCGGGGCAGGGTGGGCTCTGTGTAGGGGAAGTTTCTGCTCTGTGTGGCTCGGGTCGGGGCAGGGTGGGCTCTGTGTAGGGGCAGTTTCTGCTCTGTGTAGTTCGGTGTCTGGGCAGGGTGGGCTCTGTGTAGCTCGGTGTCTGGGCAGGGTGGGCTCTCTGTGTAGGGGCAGTTTCTGCTCTGTGTAGCTCGGTGTCGTGGCAGAGTGGGCTCTGTGTAGCTCGGTGTCGGGGCAGGGTGGGCTCTGTGTAGGGGCAGTTCTGCTCTGTGTGGCTCGGTGTCGTGGCAGAGTGGGCTCTGTGTAGCTCGGTGTTGGGGCAGGGTGGGCTCTGTGTAGGGGCAGTTTCTGCTCTGTGTAGCTTGGTGTCTGGGCAGGGTGGGCTCTTCGTGTAGGGGCAGTTTTGCTCTGTGTAGCTCGGTGTCGTGGCAGAGTGGGCTCTGTGTAGGGGCAGTTTCTGCTCTGTGTGGCTCAGTGTCGGGGCAGGGTGGGCTCTGTGTGGCTCGGTGTCGGGGCAGGGTGGGCTCTGTGTGGCTCGGTGTCAGGGCAGGGTGGGCTCTGTGTGGCTCGGTGTCGGGCAGGGTGGGCTCTGTGTGGCTCGGTGTCGGGGCAGGGTGGGCTCTGTGTGGCTCGGTGTCGGGGCAGGGTGGGCTCTGTGTGGCTCGGTGTCGGGGCAGGGTGGGCTCTGTGTGGCTCGGTGTCGGGGCAGGGTGGGCTCTGTGTGCTCGGTGTCGGGGCAGGGTGGCTCTGTGTGGCTCGGTGTCGGGGCAGGGTGGGCTCTGTGTGGCTCGGTGGTGTCGGGGCAGGGTGGGCTCTGTGTGGCTCAGTGTCGGGGCAGGGTGGGCTCTGTGTGGCTCGGTGGTCGTGGCAGGGTGGGCTCTGTGTGGCTCGGTGTCGGGGCAGGGTGGGCTCTGTGTAGGGGCAGTTTCTGCTCTGTGTGGCTCGGTGTCGAGGCAGAGGTGGGCTCTGTGTGGCTCAGTGTCGTGGCAGGGTGGGCTCTGTGTGGCTCGGTGTCGGGCAGGGTGGGCTCTGTGTGGCTCGGTGTCGAGCAGGTGGGCTCTGTGTGGCTCGGTGTCGGAGCAGGGTGGGCTCTGTGTGGCTCGGTGTCGGAGCAGGGTGGGCTCTGTGTGGCTCGGTGTCGAGCAGGGTGGGCTCTGTGTGGCTCGTGTCGGAGCAGGGTGGGCTCTGTGTGGCTCGGTGTCGGCAGCATGGTGGGCTCTGTGTGGCTCGGTGTCGGGCAGGGTGGGCTCTGTGTGGCTCGGTGTCGGAGCAGGGTGGGCTCTGTGTGGCTCGGTGTCGGAGCAGGGTGGGCCTGTGTGGCTCTGGTGTCGGAGCAGGTGGGCTCTGTGTGGCTCGGTGTCGGAGCAGGGTGGGCTCTGTGTGTGCTCGGTGTCGGAGCAGGGTGGGCTCTGTGTGGCTCGGTGTCGGAGCAGGGTGGGCTCTGTGTGCTCGGTGTCGGGCAGGGTGGGCTCGGTGTGGGCTCGGTGTCGGGGCAGGGTGGGCTCTGTGTGGCTCGGTGTCGGGGCAGGGTGGGCTCTGTGTAGCTCGGTGTCCAGGCAGGGTGGGCTCTGTGTAGCTCGGTGTCCAGGCAGGGTGGGCTCTGTGTAGCTCGGTGTCCGGCAGGGTGGGCTCTGTGTAGCTCGGTGTCCAGGCAGGGTGGGCTCTGTGTAGCTCGGTGTCCAGGCAGGGTGGGCTCTGTGTAGCTCGGTGTCGGTGCAGGGTGGGCTCTGTGTAGCTCGGTGTCGGGCAGGGTGGGCACTGTGTAGCTCGGTGTCCGGGCAGGGTGGCACTGTGTAGCTCGGTGTCCGGGCAGGGTGGGCACTGTGTAGCTCGGTTCGGGCAGGGTGGGCACTGTGTAGCTCGGTGTCCGGCAGGGGGCACTGTGTAGCTCGGTGTCCGGCGAGGGTGGGCACTGTGTAGCTCGGTGTCCGGCAGGGTGGGCACTGTGTAGCTCGGTGTCGGGCAGGGTGGGCACGTTGTAGCTCGGTGTCCGGGCAGGGTGGGCACTGTGTAGCTCGGTGTACAGGGCAGGGTGGGCACTGTGTGCTCGGGGTCCGGGCAGGGTGGGCTCTGTTAGGCTCGGTGTCCGGGCAGGGTGGGCTCTGTGGGCTCGGTGTCCGGCAGGGTGGGCTCTGTGTAGGCTCGTGTATAGGGGCAGGGTGGGCTCTGTGTAGCTCGGTGTCGGAGCAGGGTGGGCTCTGTGTAGCTCGGTGTCCGGTGCAGGGTGGGCTCTGTGTAGCTCGGTGTCCGGGCAGGTGGGCACTGTGTAGCTCGTGTCCGGGCAGGGTGGGCTCTGTGTAGCTCGGTGTCCGGGCAGGTGGGCTCTGTGTGGCTCGTGTCCGGGCAGGGTGGGCTCTGTGTGCTCGGTATAGGGGCAGGTGGGCTCTGTGTGCTCGGTGTCGGAGCAGGGTGGGCTCTGTGTAGCTCGGTATAGGGGCAGGGTGGGCTCTGTGTGGCTCGGTGTCGGAGCAGGGTGGGCTCTGTGTGGCTCGGTGTCGGAGCAGGGTGGGCTCTGTGTAGCTCGGTGTCCAGGCAGGGTGGGCTCTGTGTAGCTCGGTGTCCAGGCAGGGTGGGCTCTGTGTAGCTCGGTGTCCAGGCAGGGTGGGCTCTGTGTAGCTCGGTGTCCAGGCAGGGTGGGCTCTGTGTAGCTCGGTGTCCAGGCAGGGTGGGCTCTGTGTAGCTCGGTGTCCAGGCAGGGTGGGCTCTGTGTAGCTCGGTGTCCGGGCAGGGTGGGCTCTGTGTAGCTCGGTGTCCGGGCAGGGTGGGCTCTGTGTAGCTCGGTGTCCGGGCAGGGTGGGCTCTGTGTAGCTCGGTGTCCGGGCAGGGTGGGCTCTGTGTAGCTCGGTGTCGGGCAGGGTGGGCTCTGTGTAGCTCGGTGTCCGGGCAGGGTGGGCTCTGTGTAGCTCGGTGTCCGGGCAGGGTGGGCTCTGTGTAGCTCGGTGTCCGGGCAGGGTGGGCTCTGTGTAGCTCGGTGTCCGGGCAGGGTGGGCTCTGTGTAGCTCGGTGTCCGGGCAGGGTGGGCTCTGTGTAGCTCGGTGTCCGGGCAGGGTGGGCTCTGTGTAGCTCGGTGTCCGGGCAGGGTGGGCTCTGTGTAGCTCGGTGTCCGGGCAGGTGGGCTCTGTGTAGCTCGGTGTCCGGGCAGGGTGGGCTCTGTGTAGCTCAGTGTCCGGGCAGGGTGGGCTCTGTGTAGCTCGGTGTCCGGGCAGGGTGGGCTCTGTGTAGCTCGGTGTCCGGGCAGGGTGGGCTCTGTGTAGCTCGGTGTCCGGGCAGGGTGGGCTCTGTGTAGCTCGGTGTCCGGGCAGGTGGGCTCTGTGTGGCTCGGTATAGGGGCAGGGTGGGCTCTGTGTAGCTCGGTGTCCGGGCAGGGTGGGCTCTGTGCGGCTCGGTGTCCGGGCAGGGTGGGCTCTGTGTGGCTCGGTGTCGGGGCAGGGTGGGCTCTGTGTGGCTCGGTATAGGGGCAGGGTGGGCTCTGTGTAGCTCGGTGTCCGGGCAGGGTGGGCTCTGTGTGGCTCGGTATAGGGGCAGGGTGGGCTCTGTGTCGGGGCAGTTTCTGCTCTGTGCAGCTCGGTGTCGGGGCAGGGTGGGCTCGGGCAGCACGGCTCGGTGACTATGGTGTAAGCAGGGACCTACCGGCTCCGGACAGGGCAGGTCACCACGGACGGACTCATGGCAGCTCCTGGACTGTGGGGCTGCGGCGCACAGATGCCGGAGGACACTGAGGGACTATGGGAGGCGGAGGGGGAGGAGGACGGCGGGCACAGACGCGGTTTGAAAATGGCGCGCAGGAAGCCGGGCCTGGAGCTGCGGAGCGCACCGCCCGTAACATAGCAACCGTTCCCTGTCCGCCCTCCAGCGTCACCTAACGGCTGTCACGTGATCGTGTTAACCCCGCCCCTGTGACGAGGGGAACGCAGCTTCACCAACAGCCGAGCGATGCAAAGCTCCGCCCACGGGTGGGGCAGCACGTGATAGGACGAAACGCTTGCTTATAGGAGAAGCGAATGACAGAAGAGGCCCCGCCCCCATAAGAACGGTAACAGCGCAACCCCTCCCCGTGCACGATACCCAAGTGACAGAGCGAAGCCCACCCCTTCCAGGAGCGACATCGTGAAGCCCCGTCTTCACCCATGAGCGATATAGTCAAGCCCCGCCCCATGCATGAGTGATATAATGAAGCCATGCCCCCGCCTATGAGTGACAGAGTGAAACCCCGCCCCTGAGCAGAATAGCTATCAGTGACGAGTCATCGGCCGATGGAGTCGGTGTGATGTCGGGTGGAGATGAGCTGCAGGTCGTGCTGGGCCTCATTCACACACCATTCATGTATGACACTTTATCAGTGATTGTCCTCCCGCTTTCTGCAGCGTCATCACAGAAAGAGAAACAAAGTGTCACACACTAACGCTAAGAACAGAGAGAAATACAAAGGCGGCCCATAATAACTTATTAGTGAAGTAGTATGGGGATGTGGGACAAGTTTCTTGGGCATCCACGTTTTTTTTCGCGGCTGCAACTGCCGGATATGCCGGAACGCAGCAAAACCATAATTGCCGCAGTTGCTACAAGCCCCATCGAGAATGAATGTTGGCTTGTAGCAAGAGCACCCCAAGTCGGCTGTGAGGAGGCAGATGTGGTAAATTTACCGGATCCGGATGGAACCGCTGATGTGAAAGGGGCCTTAGGCTGGGTTCACACCACAGTTTTTGGGATCCTGTTCTGTCTGTTTTGAAAAGGACATAACAGGATCCTTTTCTCCTTCCATCTCTCCCTATGGTGCCAGATTGGTCATAAATGGCCATCTTATTCTGTCAGTTCAGTCCTGGATTCATTTCTGTTCTGTCTTTTCCCGGCCCCATATTCAGTAGACTGCTCCGATTTTGGGCTCTGGTGAAAAAAACAGACCAAACCGGATACAAATTTTACCAACTTTTACTTTGCCTACCTAGCATTGGAGGATTTGACACCCTAACTTAATGCGGTGCCCCCAAACCTCGACGGCTGACCCTCTTCCTTACCCTATTTACCAATATAAAAACGGAGGAAGAAAGGGGAGAGACTATATGTCCTGGTGTCCACTTAACTCCAGTGTCATTGTGGTCGCTCAGGAGCGTCAAGACGTCGGTCTGTTAGTGGTTCAAATCGGATAACGTTCTCCGCACTTTACGCGTTTCATCCAGACCGATTATGTTGGACTCATCAGAAGATGGAGAAATAGTGTCTTGTCTCATAGTCCATTGAAGGTGAAGATAGCCCTTCTACGAACCCACCATCGCGATAAACACGACCAATTTAGGTGTAGGTACTGTCCAACAGCACCAACTATGTTTAGACAAGGGTCGCCCTCATTAAAGGTAGACTCTGGTGTTTCCAGTGCCTCCTGTATAGACCATTAAGGGCGCCTTCAATGGACTATGAGACAAGACACTATCTATTTCTCCATCTTCTGATGAGTCCAACATAATCGTTCTGGATGAAACGCGTTAAGTAATGTAAGGAAGAGGGTCAGCCGCCGAGGTTTGGGGGCACCGCATTAAGTTAGGGTGTCAAATCCTCCAATGCTAGGTAGGCAAATGAGAGTTAAGGGATATTAAGAAGAGATATTCCCCATATTTTGCGTCATACCCTTTGTTTCAGTGTTTCTTTTTATGTCAAGTTTGTTGTGTGTTGTTCGGGTCGTTGACCTTTTTATTAATTGTTAATAAAATTTATACCTTTTAATATTTTGAAGTTGGTAAAATTTCTCTAATTAACCAATTTAATATTTACCTCCTATAAGAAATTTATTTCTCTAGACAAACCGGATACAAACAAATCCGGGGCGATCCAGCACAGATAGCATGGGAGTCTATGGGCACCAGATCCAGAACAAACAGGATAATTTCCCGGATCTGGTTTTAGTGTACTGAGCATTCTAAAACTGCTCTGTTCCTGTAATTTCACTTCAGCAGTGTATCTACATACACTATCTACATACTCTGCTAAAGTGAAATTAAAGAAAGCAATGTGTTAAAAAAAAAAAAAAAATGCTCACCTCTCCGCCAAGTGTCCCGCGATGCGAGGCAGCCACATCCGATGGCTGCAGGACCTTAATCAGCTGACCGGGCGGGGCAACCCCATCAGCTGATGTGTCACATGACCGCATCAGCGCAGTTTAAATCGCCCACCAATCAGTTTTGGCGGGCGATTTAAACCGCTCAACTGATGCTGTCATGTGACACATCAGCTAATCGGGTTGCCCGCCTGGTCAGCTGATTAAGGTCCTGCAACCTCACATCATGGGACACTCAGTGGAGAGGTGAGCATTTTTTTTTTATAACACATTGCTTTATTTAATTTCACTTTAGCAGTGTACAGTGGCGTAACTAGAGTCTGGTGGGCCCCAGTGTGAAACTTAGACCTGCCCCCCACGCACATGTTGGTCAGATGCATGGGCCCTGTGTGATGTTCTAAATCCTTTAAAGACTCACAAATTGACCCCTCTCCCCCTTCAATATATATTAAGGTCCCTTATCCTGCTCTATATAGTCTTCCTCCTGGAACATGGCCCTTAGGCTAGGGTCATATTAACGTTAATCAGGGCTTGCATTAAAAACATAGGTTTTGGCGGCATAAAAGCGGTTCTACCGCTATGTTAGCGCCGCGTTAACGCTGCCAATTCTTACCTATGGAGACATGGTCTTTAGCGTGACTCAAACGCCGGCATCTGATTGAAATCTCGCGTTATTTCCTAACGCGAGAAAAGACGCTATAGTGCAGCCTCATAGACCCTCCATATAGTGCAGCTTCATAGCCCCTCCATATAGTGCAGCCTCATAGCCTCTCCATGAAGTGCAGCCTCATAATCTCTCCATATAGTGCAGCCTCATAGCCCCTCCATATAGTGCAGCCTCATAGTCTCTCCATATAGTGCAGCCTCATAGCCCCTCCATATAGTGCAGCCTCATAGTCTCTCCATATAGTGCAGCCTCATAGCCCCTCCATATAGTGCAGCCTCATAGTCTCTCCATATAGTGCAGCCTCATAACCTCTCCATATAGTGCAGCCTCATAGCCCCTCCATATAGTGCAGCCTCATAACCTCTCCATATAGTGCAGCCTCATAGCCCCTCCATATAGTGCAGCCTCATAGTCTCTCCATATAGTGCAGCCTCATAGCCCCTCCATATAGTGCAGCCTCATAGTCTTTCCATATAGTGCAGCCTCATAACCTCTCCATATAGTGCAGCCTCATAGCCCCTCCATATAGTGCAGCCTCATAGTCTCTCCATATAGTGCAGCCTCATAGTCTCTCCATATAGTGCAGCCTCATAGCCCCTCCATATAGTGCAGCCTCATAGTCTCTCCATATAGTGCAGCCTCATAGCTTCTCCATATTGTACAGCCTCATAACCTCTCCATATATTAGAATGCTCCCCCTCCTCCCTCATAATCCTCCGGCCACCTTACACTGATTTATTAAAAAAAATAATTTGTACTTACCTCTCCCGGTTCCACCGCTGCTTCGGTCTCCTTGCAAACAGACTCAGGAGGAGGAGAAGGCAGCGGTGACAGTGTGTGTTCCACTGTGGAACGCATAAAGCAGGAAGTAACGGCTTCTCCTAGTGTGGAGGAGGCGGCCCCAGCCTGCTTTATATGTGTTCTATAGTGGAACGCACATGGAAAGATGAAAATGGTAAGAGGAAGCGAGGGGCGGGGTGGAGGCAGCAATTTTTAATTTCTTAATATAAGCTTTGAATATTGACTAAGACGCTTCCCAGTTTGCTCAATTATTATTCTTCATTTTGATGGTTTTCACAATTTCTCATTTATCCTCTCCCTTTTGTGACTGATTTTATTTTTTGTTTCCTCCACACCTTATATCTTTCTATATTTTGTGATTATGACTTCCTTTCATTCACTGTATTCTCCACTAGTCTTGGGGTTCCCGATGCCCCTGTTCTTCGGCCTGGTCCCTCCACTTACCTGTGCCTGACAATGGATGTGAGCCCCACAACGGATAGCCACGGATCCCAAAATCACGTGATGTGAAGGAGGCCTTAGACATGGAATTGTCATGAAAAGCCTTCTTTAGGGAGAGCTTTTAGGGTAGACACAAGGGGTCTTCACATTGCCAGTGTCGTTACAATCAGAGCAGTCATCAATGAAAGGAGGCAAGATGAGACATCATGTGTCTGCAGACAGAGTCTGGTCTGGCCCAGCCTGACATCACGATGGGGGCAGCTCTGTGGCGGCAGTTGTCTCCCTACCCCCCTTCTCTCTCCCAACAATGTATGTAAATAAATGTGTTTTTAGTTAAGAACCTGTTTCTGTGTATTTTTTAATAATAAAGTGTTTGATTTCCTGGCAACAATTGTGTAGGGCTTCGCTGTATTTTCTCTTGCCTGCGCAGGTAAACCAAGCAGCTACTGGCTGCCAACCCCCCTTCCCCCCCTTATATTCGTTGGCAATGAAAAATACAGTGGAGACCTATTTTTTTGTTATTTAAATAAAGAACTAAAAAAAAAAAAATATTAGCATGGGATTCGCCATATTTTCTATTGCCAGTCAAGATAACCCAGACAGCTGGGGGCTAGAATTCTCAGCGTGGTAAGGCCCAAGCATTCTGCGCTCCCCCATGCTGAAAATTGTAGCCTGGAATCACCCCAGACTTGGCAACTCCATGAGATGTGAAAACTGGCGGTTATCCCGCTCTTCCAACTGCTGTGTAGCAGTAGCAAGCTGGGTAATAAAGGGGTTGATGTCAGCTTTATTTTGTCAGCTGACATGAAGCCCTATTGCTAATGTCAGCCGTCAGTATGACAGCCAGGATCAGGCGTAGCGATGCTGATCAGGGTCTGCAGTGAGTATCAAGAGCAGCGATGGGAGGATTAAAGGTGGTGGCACGAATCAGGGATGGCAGCGTGGATCAGGGGCGGTAGCGAGATTAGAGGTGGCGAAGTGGATCAGGAGCGGCAGGACCTTGTGTCATTCAGAATGGCAACATGTGATTGATGAAGCAGCATTGGGCCAATTTGTCCTCTATCGGTATTTGTATGGTATTCCTTGTTATGTATCGGCAATGAATAAAAAGTACAAGACCAAAACCAGTTTCCTCAGTTAGCGTGGAAACACACAGGCGTGAAAAACAGTACGATTGTTGTCCAGGAGAGTCAGACGAGGGTCATCTGATTTTTGTTCTGTTTTGCATCTAACTGCTATGCGAGTATCCGACATTTTCTTGGATCACATCCGAGTGTTGTCCGTGTGTAATGCGATTTTAACATGGTATTCCTCATGCTGTATAGTGAGAAAAGAGTTGACAGAATAGAGTGATTGAATACAATAGAGAGGATAGATGGGATAGAATAGGTAGATCGGATTCACCTGTCTCCTGCTGCTACTTCCGGGGCCGCCTATTAAACTAATTACATATTCACTGCTCTGTCAGACAAACAGCCAATCAGAGAAGCTCACACTGTTTGAGAGCTTCTGTGATTGGCTGTTGGAGTCAGACTGGATTTCCTCAATCTGGACAGTGATTCTGCTTGGTTGACCTACACATTAGTGTAGGGCAACCAACCTGGCGTTATAGGGTGTGAAATAAAGAAATATTTAAAAAAAATCGTGTGGGGCTTTGCAGCAATTTTAAGCCTAGCCGATGAAGGCAGACAATTGTGAGCTGCCACCCTCAGCTGCCTAACTTTCCCTTGGCTGGCAAAAAAAAAAACGCATGGGCTTCGCTCTATTTTTCATTGCCAGCAAAGGTAAAACTAGGCAGCTGAGGGCTGGTATTCCCAGCGGGGTGAGGGCCCATTGTTCTGGCCTGTGGTCATCACCTGCAGAACCACTCCTTTATAGGGGGTGTCTTGCTAACGGCCTATTTTTTCTACCCATTATCTGTTCCATTTGCACAACAGCAGGAGCCATTGATTCCCAATCGGTGTTGCTTCATAACTGGACAGGTTGATTTCACAGAAGTGTGATTGACTTGGAGTTACATTGCGTTGTTTAAGTGTTCAAATATTTTTTTTTGAGCAGTGTACATCACTGGAGACTTTAAAGTGAACCTGTGAGCCTGATTTTGTACTGTACAGTAAAGAAATGGCTGTCATATTGATTGCATTAACACCTTCGGTAAAGAAATAATTTGTTCATCTTTAATTACCATGTTAAGTTTTATACTAATTAGATTTTGGTGTACAGAGACCAAACGTGCTGTACTCTGGGTCTTCTACTCCGTGACTATGATTCTGTAGCCACTCTGTCCAGTGAGTGAATGCTTGCCTACTCTGTGTAGGCTCAGGCAGAGGGTCGGGGAATCACAGACAGGGAGGAGAAGACCCAGTGCACAGTCTTGTCCCTCTGCACCAAAACCTAATTAGCAGGAAACTTCAAATTGTGATTAAAGAAGAACAACAATTTCTTTACCAAAGGTATCAAATTATTCAGTATTATAGCATCACTACAGTCATGTCTTCACTGTTCCTTACAAAATAATCTCTAAGTTTTTATCGTGTTTCAAAACAAACAAAAAAAAACCAAACACATTAAAAGGCCACAAAAAATTTCACAAAAACGTGAAGCAACAGTTGTGAACCCAGTTATTCTCTGCTTAAATAAAGACACCAGACAATTTAAAATACATAGACATATTTATAGTGAATCAAACTTAACAGATTAATACGTAAGCAATCCAAAAGGGAGAAAAAACAACAATCAAATTATTGAATCTTGCCCACCCTAAAAAAAAAGTCAAGCAAAGCAGCGATAATATTAACCAGTGTTTGAGAACATTTACATTAATAACATCCACCACTGCCTTCTCATATACCAGGAAGTCCTTGGCAGTGTAAGTGACTTTACAATAACTGGGGAGAACCTAATAAATCTGTTACACAAAGGTCAACAATGGAAATGAGGAGTGTACAGGCGAGAGAAAGACAAGCCCGAGTCATCATCTGCTGTCAGGATGGTCTCCATTAACACAGGTCTCTAATAGGAAGTCTTTTTATATGGGACCTTTAAGGGTATGTGCGCACTGGTCGGGTTAGGGCCGGATTAGGTGTGTAAACCGCCGGTCGGTTTACATAAATTTCATGTAAATTTATGTTAATCCAAACCAGCGTTTGGATTAACATTGAAACCTATGTAAACCGACACCCGCTGTGCACACAGCGGCGGTTTACACATGCTCATCCGTTGCTAACCCGCTGGGTTCCCAGCGGGTTAGCAAAGAATGAGCTTGCTCTATAATCCGGCCGGTTCTGCAGCGGCTGCAAGCAGAATCATGTACTGCTTCCAGCCGCCGCAACACCGCCGCCGCTAACCCGCCCGTCACCCGCCCGTCTCCCGCCGCACATACCCGACAGGAAGCCGGTGGACGGCTCCGGAGCTTCCTGTCGGGTCCCGCCCAGCCGCCGCCGCCACAAACCCGCCCACCGTGCGCACATACCCTTACAGCCCAACTCATCTCCAGGGCCAGGTGCACCTACTATAGTTATGCCTTTGAATGGAAAGAAAGTTTAATAGAGCAAAAAAAAAGTTAGGATTGGATCTATTAAGGCTGGTTTGGTTTTATGAGGTGCATGCTTGGATCAGAAAATCCGACTGCCTCTGCCTGACCTGAGCCACCAGCCTCATAGGTGTATATGTGACTATTATCTAAGGTCAGGACACAGCAGTCAGGATGGTTTTCCAATCTGAGCACAAACAGTGTAACCAGACCTTGCAAAACCAGCCTAATAAAGATTAGTAGGACTCCCGGGAGATGTGATCTGACATGTTTGCATGAGGGCCACATCACATACTTCAATTTACTGAATGATATCGCTTAAGTGATCTGCTTTTTGATCGCTTAAGCGATATCGTTTGTGCGTCGCTGCGTGTAATAAAGCGATTTTACAATGTAAAATCGTTTGATTGTTTGATCGCAGATTGGTGAGCAGGACCTCAAATCAAGCGATAATCGCTTGATCAATCTGCATCATCATGGTGTGTGACACCGCAATGATCCATCTCCCAGCGGCAGAGCCTATGCTGGGAGATGGTAACTATGGTAAAAATCGAGTTATTAAGCGCCGAGCGGTGCTTAGTTACCCGATGTGTACCATGGTTACCAGCATTCTCGTTGGTCCACATCGCTGGTGAGTCTGCCTGTGTGACAGCTCAACAGCAATGTGAACGATATTGTTAGCGATCGCGCGTACATGTGATCGCTAACAATATCGTTCATCAAATTGAAGCGTGTGACGGCACCCTTACACAGAAGGTAATGCTTCCTTTTCCTGGTGGTGGCATCGTTAAGTGAACATTTGCAGTAGTTATGTTCCACATGAATTTTTAAGGGTTACCATTTAATTGTGGAAAGACCCATGGGCTGTGTTTGCACGTGTGATTTAAAGAGGCAAAAGTGTCATGTAGCTGATGAGCATTTTTCAAAGAAATATGAATATTGTGTGCTTCAGCTATACCGGGCAAGTGCAAGTGAAGCACATTATTGTATATGCTTCACCCAGACTTACTGCAAAACCATGGAAAATAATGGGCACCTTTACCACGAGGATGTCAGCCACACAGCACAGAACATTACACCTAATATCAAAAAGAAATCTTCCAATGCAAACAACTCTCTTTAAAAATGTTGTAACGCAAACAATTGTACATTTTAATTAATAGATATTAGAATAAAAATAAGTTCTACAATTGGATGTGTTAAAAAAATGTTCCTGTGCTGAGATAATCTTATATGTGTGTCCCTGCTATGTACTGTGTAATGGATGTGTCTGACCATACAGGGACATGGTCTGATCATACCACATCTCCTGTGCTGAGATAATCTTATATATGTGCCCCTGCTGTGTACTGTGTAATGGATGTATCTGACCATACAGGGACATGGTCTGATCATACCACATCTCCTGTGCTGAGATAATCTTATATATGTGTCCCTGCAATGTACTGTGTAATGGATGTGTCAGAACATGCAGGTCAAGTATACCAAAGCTCCTGGGCAGGGGGGTGGGGAAGTAGAGAGATTAATAACTTATTTTACATCACAGAAATAATCAACTGTGATCCCCGGCTGTAATGTCTGTATACTCTCTTACTTCCTCCCCTGCCCAGGAGCTGTGTTATATCCGACCTGTTCATGCTTGGTCGGACACATACATTACACAGGGGCACATTTACAAGAGTATCTCAGGACAGGCACATTTTTGTACACCTCCAATTGTGGAACTTATTTTAATCTAAGTTCTATTAACTAAAATGTACAATTGTTCGTGGCACAACCCTCTAACTACAGAAAAGCTCTGTGAACATCAGTACGGCCAACATTACAGCTGAAGAAATGTTGCTTTGACAATGGTAACTTTACTAAGGCAGGAAGAATTACAGAGCTGAATATATGAGACTGTAGAGTTAAACAGAAGTACTGTAGGGAGGCGAACCGGCCATTGCCGATGTTGATGTCGTCTTATATGGATACAAAACTTGCTGACGAATATATAAAAATTGATAATTGACAGAAGAATTTGTTGAGATTGGTTTAATTTTGGATGATATATGAGATGAGTTGTGGGCAGATAAAGTAACAGGTAGTTTGTTCCTTGCGGACACATGAACACATTCCCAATGTCTGTCCTGTTCTGGACGTTCAGTGTTCGGGCTACGAAGATGTCTTTTTTTCCAGCTTATTTCATCTCTTTCTTTTCATGTGACACATAAAGTGCTTTTATATCCTTAGAGGAAAACTGCAGCATAAAAACTAGTACACCATGTTATACCTAATGCAGGAAGAGGGAGATTCAATATATCCGAGGATTGAAGTCATGAACCACGCCTTTAGGTTCTGCAGGTGAGTTAATTTTTATTAGGATATCCCTTTAAATGCATCCAGCTTTCTTAGTGAGACTGTGCAATACTAGAGAAATACTCCAGGATGTCTTGGATGGTGAATTCCATGGTAATGCCGGCTCCGGTGTAACATTTCTCAATCAGTCCTTCAAAGTGCTTATACTGGCGGATAAATTCATCCTGCATGGTGTGCCAGACCACCTGGGGAACAGAACACAAGGTCACAGCAATGTCACAGCTACAAACACTCAATTCTTACACTAAAAAATTCAGATAGGAAAAGTCACCGATCACAATATACCGAGATATGTAGATAAGACAACTGGAGTGTGCAAGAAAAGTGATCAGGAACGTCAAGCAGCTCATACGTTTACCACTGATTTCTAAGGAAGTGGGGAAAAGTTGGACAGATGTTTGTGCCCATCTCAGGCAACATACGGTATTAACCAGCTGAAGGCCTCAGAGCACATGAATACAAGAGCAGTATTGGTGAAGTGTATATACTGTGGTAACACTAAGCAGAGGGTGTATGTATATGGATATCTCTTATATGCTATATAACAGTGGTGTGAAAAAGTGTTTGCCCCTTCCCAATTTCTTATTCTTTTGCATGTTTGTCACATTTAAATGCTTCACATCACTAAATTTAAACGTTAGACAAAGGTAACAGAAGTAAACACACAAAATGCAGTTCATAGATAAAGGTCTTTATTGTTAAGGAAAAGAAAATCCAAACCTACAGGGCTCTGTGTGAAAAATGGATTGCCCCAACCTTAAAACATTATATTAAATGTGGTTTATCATATCTTTGGGAAAAAACTTCAATTTTCCTAGCCACACCCAGGCCTGATTACTGACACACCTGTTCTCAATAAAGAAATCCCTTAAATATGACCTGCCTGACAAAGTGAAGTAGGCCAAAAGATCATCTAAAGCTAGATATCATATCGCGACCCAAAGAAATTCAGGAACAATTAAGAAACAAAGTGAGATCTATCAGTCTGGAAAAGGTTATAAGGCCATTTCTAAAGCTTTGATAGTTCAGTAAACCAAAGTGTGAGCCATTATCCACAAATGGTGAAAATATGGAACAGTGGTGAACCTTCCCAGGAGTGGCCGACCAAAATTACCCCAAGAGAGCAGTGACGACTCATTCAAGAGATCACAAAAGACCCCGTAACAACATCCAAAGATCTGCAGGCCTCACTTGCCTCAGTTAAGTTCGGTGTTCATGACTCCACCATAAGAAAGAGACTGGGCAAAAATGGCCGCATGGCAGAGTTCCAAGACAAAACATACTGCTTAGCAAAAAGAACAAAAGGTTTGTTACAGTTTTGCCAGAAAACATCTTGACGATCCCCAAGACTTTTGGGAGCATGCTTTGTGGACTGATGAGACAAAAGTTGAACTTTGTGAAAAGTGTGTATCACATTACATCTGGTGTAGAAGTGACACAGCATTTCAGAAAAGAAACATTATACCAACAGTAAAATATGGTGGAGGTAGTGTGATGGTCTGGGGCTGTTTTGCCGCTTCAGGACCTGGAAGATGTACTGTGGTAAATGGAACCATGAATACTGCTATTAAGAAATCCTAAAGGAGAATGTCCGGCCATCTGTTTGTGACCTCAAGCTGAAGTGCACTTGGGTTATGCAGCACAACAATGATCCAAAACACACCAGCAAGTCCACCTTTAAGTCCATGGCTTAAGAAAAACAAAATTAAGACTTTGGAGTGGTCTAGTCAAATCCTGACCTTAATCTGAAGGTTATATGCTGTGGCATGACCTTAGAAAGGCGGTTCATGCTCAGAAACCCTCCAATGTGGCTAAATGACAACAATTCTGCAAAGATGAGTGGCCAAAACTCCTCCAGATCATTGTAAAACACTCACTGCAAGTTATCGCAAATGCTTGATTGTAGTTGTCGCAGCTCAAGGTGGTCCTACCAGTTATTAGGTTTAGGGGCAGTCACTGTTTTACACAGGGCCCTGTAGATTAGGATTTATTTTTCCCTTAAAAGGGTTAGTCCAAGGCCAAGCAGTTTTCTCTTAACTTCCTATCTAATTTATCCCTGTAATCCAAGCTATTTTCTAATATCCTTGCTTTGAAAAATTCCCTACCATTCCCTCTACACTATGTAACAGCTACTGTGTTTTGTGTGAGTTTTTTTTTTTTTTTAATTCCTGCTCTGATGACGTTTTGTGTGAGTGCCCCAGTGCATGCTGGGATACTGACACAGAACGTCATCAAGGGGCAGAGGCTGCAGTCACTTCCACAAGCTCTGGCATTGGAGAAGTGTCCCATACGGTGGTGCAAGACATCAGCGCCATCCTGCAGGTGACATCACTGGTCTCTACCAAGGCGTATTATAAATAGTGATAAGCCGGCAACGGAAAGGTGTCTCTGTACCTGGCAGATCCCAGTGATGCCACATGCGGGGCATATCAACAATTCTCTGATGTCGCTTTTCACTAATCATAAGCCAACATCAGTCTGGAACAGTGGACTCATGGCACAAGGAGAGACACTGCATGGTGGGGGGGCTTAAACAGTATACTGTGGGGAGGGGCTGAAGACCTTGCTCTAAGACCACAACAGTAACAGTCCCGTTACTGACCCAGCATCCCTAATGTGACACTTTGTTTCAGGGAGCGGCAGAGGCTGTGGGAGTGACCACAGCCTCTTCCCCCTGATGTTGTTCTGTGTGGGTATCCCAGTATGCACTGGGGCACTCAAACGAAACTTCATCAGACCAGGAAGTAGACAAAATCCACACTAGCAGACAGTATAGAGAAGGAATGGTAGGGCACTTTTAAAGTAAGTATATTAGAAAAAGGAGAATTTTGTGTACTCACCGTAAATTCCTTTTCTCTTAGCCTCTAATTGGGGGACACAGGACCGTGGGTGTTATGCTGCTGTCCACTAGGAGGCGACACTAAGCAATCTGCAAAAGAGTAACAGTGGCTCCTCCTCTGCAGTATACATCCCTGGGGCAGGCACTGCCTCCTCAGTTTTGTGCTAAAGCAGTAGGAGAATTAACAAGGTTAACCAATACCAACAAAGCCTGGCAAGGCCATAACGTAACAATATAAGAGTAACAAAAACCACTAGAAACAAGGCCGTATGGCCAACAGGGCGGGTGCTGTGTCCCCCAATTAGAGGCTAAGAGAAAAGGAATTTACGGTGAGTACACAAAATTCTCCTTTTCTCCTTCGCCTCATTGGGAGACACAGGACCGTGAGACGTCCCAAAGCAGTCCCTGGGTTGGAAGACAATGGAACTAATGACACTGAACAAGTCAGTGAACAGATAAATACCTACAGGTGGGCAACTGCCGCCTGAAGGATGCACCTACCCAGACTAGCGTCCGCCGAGGACTGGGTATGAACACGGTAGTGCTTGGTAAAAGTGTGTAAGCTCGACCAGGTGGCCGCCTTACACACTTGGAGAGCAGAAGCTTGGTGCCGAATGGCCCAGGAGGCCCCCACGGCTCGGGTAGAATGTGCCTTGATCCCCGCTGGAAGAGGAGTAGTTTTCATCTTATAGGCCTCTTGGATAGCTGATCTAATCCACCTAGCCAGCGTAGCCTTGGAAGCTGGCATACCCTTACGAGGGCCTTCCGTCAGAATGAACAAATTGTGTGCAGTTCTGGAGATATAAACGCGAAGCGCCCTGACGAGATCCAGAGTATGCAAGGCCCGTTCGAACCTGTGAACCGGAGCCGGGCAAAAGGAAGGCAATGAAATATCCTCATTCAAATGAAAAGAGGAGACAACCATAGGCAGGAATGACGGCACCGGACGGAGGACAACCTTGTCCTGATGGAACACCAGGAAGGGTGGCTTACAGGAAAGCGCTGAGAGTTCGGACACTCGGCGAAGAGAAGTGATAGCCACTAGAAAAACCACCTTCAGAGCCAGAAAGTGGAGGGAGATGTCCCGAAGAGGTTCAAAGGGAGGTTCCTGCAGAGCCGTAAGTACCAGGTTAAGGTCCCATGCATCTAACGGTCGTTTGTACGGAGGGACAATGCGATTAACTCCTTGGAGAAAAGTTTTAACCTGCGGCTTAACAGCAAGGAGACATTGAAAAAGTACCGAAAGAGCCGAAACCTGACCCTTAAGGGAACCTAGTGAGAGACCAGACTCCAACCCCGACTGAAGGAACCCTAGAACTAACGGCAAGGAATAGAGAAGAGGGGGTTGATCTCGAGAAGAGCACCATGCAAAGAAGGCTTTCCAGGTGCGATGATACATTTTTGCCGATGCCGACTTCCGTGCTCTGATCATGGTCTGAATAACGGCAGGGGAGAAACCCGCTTGGGTTAATACCCAGGTCTCAAGGGCCACGCCATCAAATTCAGGGCGTCTGAATTCTGGTGGTAAAACGGGCCCTGAGACAGGAGGTCGGGACGACAAGGGAGGCGCCAAGGAACGTCCGCCGCGAGCTGGACGAGGTTGGCGTACCATGCCCGTCTTGGCCAGTGTAGGGCTATGAGAATGACTTGAATGCCCTCTTGCTTGATCTTCCGCACCACTCTGGGAATGAGAGGCAGAGGAGGAAAGATGTAAGGCAGCTGGAACGGAGACCAGTTCTGAACTAGGGCATCCGCCCCTAGCGCTCGCGGATCGTGAGATCTGGCTATAAACCTGGGAACCTTCGTGTTGAAGCGAGATGCCATCAGGTCTACATCCGGAGTCCCCCAGCGACGGCAGATTTGGTGGAACACGTCGAGATGTAAGGACCACTCTCCCGAGTCCATGCCCTGGCGACTGAGAAAATCCGCTTCCCAGTTCTCCACTCCTGGAATATGAACTGCTGACAGCGTTGAGTTCGTCGATTCTGCCCAGTGTAGAATGCGGTGCATTTCGTGCATGGCCTGGAGACTGCGGGTTCCGCCTTGATGGTTGATGTATGCCACGGCCGTGGCATTGTCCGACTGAATCCGGACTTGTGTTCCTGCCAGCATGGAATGAAAAGCCTTCAGAGCTAGAAATATGGCTCGGATTTCCAGGAGATTGATAGGCTCGGCAGACTCCGCTGGGGACCATGTTCCCTGCGCCGTGTGATGACGATGTACCGCTCCCCATCCGCTGAGACTTGCGTCGGTGGTGACTATCTTCCAGCAAACTGGTAGAAAGGACCTCCCCCTCGTGAGGGAACGAGGTTTGAGCCACCAATTGAGGGAACTCCTTGCTGCAGGTGACAACCGGAATAATCTGTCCAGGGCGGAAGGGCTCCTGTTCCACGAAGTCAGAATCGCCCGTTGGAGAGGCCTGAGGTGAAGTTGAGCAAACGGCACCGCTTCCATAGAGGCAACCATCCTGCCCAAGACTCTCATGGCGAACCGAAGCGAATGAGGACACGGCCGTAGGAGACTGTGGACCCCCTGTCGAAGGGCCTTTGCCTTGTCCTGAGGGAGGAGGACCAGTCCCCTGGGGGTGTTGAAACGCATCCCGAGGAATGTTAGAGATTGTGACGGAACTGGCGATGACTTCCGCAGATTCACCAACCAGCCTAGCCGACACAGGGTGTCCATCGTGATGGAAACACTCTGCTGACACTCCCTGAAAGAGGGGGCTTTGATGAGTAAATCGTCTAGGTATGGTAGGACTACCATACCATTCCTCTTGTGTGCAGTATGGTCATGACAGCCGCCATGACCTTGGTGAACACCCTGGGAGCTGTTGCTAGGCCGAACGGTAGGGCCACAAACTGATAATGATCCTGGTCTATGGCGAATCGGAGAAACCGCTGGTGAATTGTCGCGATCGGGATATGGAGGTAAGCGTCCTGTATGTCGATGGACCCGAGAAATTCGTCCTTCTCCATGGACGCTATGATGGAGCGCAGTGACTCCATACGGAAATGCCGAACCTTCACGAAGGAGTTTAGCTGTTTCAGATCTAGAATGGGGCGAACCGCCCCTCCTTTCTTGGGTACCACAAACAGGTTTGAGTAGAACCCTAGGAAGCGTTCGGCTGGCGGTACCGGTATGATGACACCGGTTTTCAAAAGGGAATCGACCGCCTGAAAGAAGGCGCGAGCTTTGGGGGAATGAGCAGGTGGGATTGACAGAAAAAAACGATTTGGAGGATGGGTCGTGAATTCTATGGTGTATCCGGAAGACACCAAGGTGTGTACCCACTTGTCGTCGGTAGAAGCGAGCCAGGCCTGACGAAAGTGAGAAAGTCGGCCGCCAACCTGAATAGTGTCTCCCGAAGGGGGAGAGTCAGGAAGAAGAGAATCTGCTGGGCTTTGAGCCCTTGGATCTCGACTGGCGGGAATGGGACTGCCAGTTTGCGCCAGGCTTCCGTGTCATCTGGTGCGTTCCCTACGGGGGACCTATTGGCCGCCGTCGGGGGCTTCGAGACTGACCAACCAAAGGAGTTCCGAAAGGACCGGAAACGGGTTTGTTGGCGACGAGAGAAGGGTCGCTTAATCTGACGTTGTGGAAGAGAGGTACTCTTACCCCCAGTGGCATCTGAAATCAATTGATCCAGCTTTTCGCCGAATAAACGGCCACCGTTGTACGGAAGACAGGTGAGCGACTTTTTAGACGCTGCATCTGCCTTCCACTCTCTTAGCCAGAGGGCTCGCCTGATGGTTATGGCATTGGAAGCCGCAGCCGCGGCACAGTTAGCTGAATCGAAGGCAGCATGCATCGAATATTCGGCGGTCACAGTGATTTGGGCAACCTGGTCTAGCAAGGCTGGATCGACCTGCAAAGGGCGAAGGGCCGAGTGTACAGAATTAGCTGTAGTCATAATAGCCTTTGAGGCCCAAACTGAGGCAAAGGCGGGCCCTAGAGAAGAGCCTGAGGCCTCAAAGATGGACTTCGCCATCTGCTCCACCTGACGGTCAGTGGCGTCCTTTATGGAAGAACTGTCCGGTAAGGACAGGAGGGTCTTAGTAGCGAGACGAGAAACGGGAGGGTCCACCTGTGGCGGGTCTGTCCAATCCTGGGTGACCTTAGGCAGAAAGGGATAACGCGTTTCCAGAGCCTTACGGTTACCGAACCTTTTGTCAGGGTGTAACCTATGTTTTTTGAGGATTTCCTGGAACTCTGGATGGTCCGAGAAATGCTTATGTGGTCTCCTGGCTCTTTTAAAAGACACCTTATGCTCTGGAGTATCAGCCGGAGGGTCTGACACCTCCAGAACCTGGTTGATGGAGATAATCAAATCCTCCACCAACGCGACCGTATTGGTCGCATCTAAATTTAGGGACTCATCTAAGGGATCCTCTGAGCCCGAAGAACAGAGACCTTCGGATTCCTGCGCGTCATCTTGACGCCTTTGGGATGCAGAGGCTGCAGAGCTTGCAGTGGACTCTGGAGATGGTGGTGGTCTCTTACGGCCAGAGTCGGAGGCTGACGGGGCAGGGTCAGCAGTCTGTCGCGGTTCTGAGACTTCCGGCTGCGACGCAGAAGCCTGAACAGCGGATGCAGGTGGCGGACGGGCTTGCATAAACTGCGTCATATTCTGAGACATGACCGTGGCCCACGCAGGGATAGGGTCAGGGGCACTGGTAGAAGCCCGGGTAGTGGGGGTCTCAGTAACTGCAGCCTGCGCGCAGCTCTCACAATGTGGCGAGGTGCATCCTGCAGGGAGGTCAGCCTTACAAACAGTGCAGGTAGCATAGTAAGTGCTGGCTGCCTTGGAGCTTTTCTTACTCCTATTGCCAGACATTGTGGTATGGACTGGTGAAGAATAGAGAAGGTAACCAGGAGTCCCCTGTATAATCAGGCACTGTCTAGCTGTCCAGCTAGGTGCCTGGGCCCTTAGTGGAGGGGCTGAGTAGGGTCACTGTGGGCTAACAGTGCCTGCTGCAGGGGAATACAGAGAGAGAGGGAGACAGAGAACCTCTGCAGAGGAGATCCCTGCAGAGGTCTTACCAGTCCCCAGCGCCGCTGTGTGACAGGCCGCCTGAATCCTGTGTCCCCCCGGATGGCTGAGGCCGGATCCACGTGCTGGGCTAATGGCGTCCGTGGAGAAGAAGGAGGAAGGGGCGGAGCTAAACAGGCGGGCTCCAAGCTGGAAAACGCGCCCGTTCTCGGCTCCGCCCCTATGATGACGCGCGGTCAGCGTCATCCGGGGGGCGGGACGGGGGCGGTGCAGGGGTTGCGGCCTCCGCGCTAGGCCCAAGCCGGG